>OX438758.1:20478655-20605543 GCA_949316235.1 Oegoconia quadripuncta
GCGGGAGGGGGGCGAGCGCGCGCGCCGGCACGGCCCGCAGCAGGTTGCGCGCGAGGCGCAGGGTCCGCAGTGTGTGTGTGTGTGTGGGGGGGGGGGTACTGACAGGGTCTGCAGGTGCGGGAGGGGGGCGAGCGCGCGCGCCGGCACGGCCCGCAGCAGGTTGCGCGCGAGGCGCAGGGTCCGCAGTGTGTGTGTGTGTGTGGGGGGGGGGTACTGACAGGGTCTGCAGGTGCGGGAGGGGGGCGAGCGCGCGCGCCGGCACGGCCCGCAGCAGGTTGCGCGCGAGGCGCAGGGTCCGCAGTGTGTGTGTGTGTGTGGGGGGGGGGTACTGACAGGGTCTGCAGGTGCGGGAGGGGGGCGAGCGCGCGCGCCGGCACGGCCCGCAGCAGGTTGCGCGCGAGGCGCAGGGTCCGCAGTGTGTGTGTGTGTGTGGGGGGGGGGTACTGACAGGGTCTGCAGGTGCGGGAGGGGGGCGAGCGCGCGCGCCGGCACGGCCCGCAGCAGGTTGCGCGCGAGGCGCAGGGTCCGCAGTGTGTGTGTGTGTGTGGGGGGGGGGGTACTGACAGGGTCTGCAGGTGCGGGAGGGGGGCGAGCGCGCGCGCCGGCACGGCCCGCAGCAGGTTGCGCGCGAGGCGCAGGGTCCGCAGTGTGTGTGTGTGTGTGGGGGGGGGGTACTGACAGGGTCTGCAGGTGCGGGAGGGGGGCGAGCGCGCGCGCCGGCACGGCCCGCAGCAGGTTGCGCGCGAGGCGCAGGGTCCGCAGTGTGTGTGTGTGTGTGGGGGGGGGGTACTGACAGGGTCTGCAGGTGCGGGAGGGGGGCGAGCGCGCGCGCCGGCACGGCCCGCAGCAGGTTGCGCGCGAGGCGCAGGGTCCGCAGTGTGTGTGTGTGTGTGGGGGGGGGGTACTGACAGGGTCTGCAGGTGCGGGAGGGGGGCGAGCGCGCGCGCCGGCACGGCCCGCAGCAGGTTGCGCGCGAGGCGCAGGGTCCGCAGTGTGTGTGTGTGTGTGGGGGGGGGGTACTGACAGGGTCTGCAGGTGCGGGAGGGGGGCGAGCGCGCGCGCCGGCACGGCCCGCAGCAGGTTGCGCGCGAGGCGCAGGGTCCGCAGTGTGTGTGTGTGTGTGGGGGGGGGGTACTGACAGGGTCTGCAGGTGCGGGAGGGGGGCGAGCGCGCGCGCCGGCACGGCCCGCAGCAGGTTGCGCGCGAGGCGCAGGGTCCGCAGTGTGTGTGTGTGTGTGGGGGGGGGGGTACTGACAGGGTCTGCAGGTGCGGGAGGGGGGCGAGCGCGCGCGCCGGCACGGCCCGCAGCAGGTTGCGCGCGAGGCGCAGGGTCCGCAGCGCGCGCACGCCGCTCAGCGCGCTCGCCTCCAGCTCCGCGATCAGGTTGTCCTCCGCCGACCTGCCCACACGAACAATGTCACATTTATGCAGAACAGACAGTGGCTACGTACCACACAGAGCACAACTATGTCAGCGAGGGGCTTCTCACAGTGATCGATTTACAGTTTAGGAACAGTTTTACTCTGTTGTTTTAAATTTTGAAATAACGATAAGTCAACCGCCGGTGAATCAGACAATAAGAATATTCATTGATCTTGCTAAAGCTATTGACATCGTTTTTATTCCCATTCTATGGCACAAGCGTGATGTCGCAGGTATAAGAGGCACCTAGCTTAAATTATTCGCGGACTATCCAGACGGGTGTACCCAATGCTTAAAAATAGGCAATAAGCACAAGCTAAGAAGCTCTGTATCACAGATAAGGCAATATTAGAGTTCCCCAAGGAAGTATTTTAGGTCTTCCTAATTTACATAAATATCTTGTGTAGTTTAAAATTAGTTCAAGGTAAAATTATATTATAAGCCCACGGCATCTAGAAGTATAAATAATTAGAGCGGTAGACAGAGATAAGATAGCCAGTTCCTCAAATAAGATGAGGTTTCCCTCCTTAAAAAAAGACTTTGATGTTTATCTGATTGCTTTATCGGTATCTTTTAATACTGAATGCGGATAAGACGAATTACACCAAGTTTATTCAAAAACACCTAAAGGTTCATTTAATTGAAAAACATAAAATTGGAATTCCAAAACGATACCTGTAGTGAAACTTTCTATGCACTCTTCACTATCACATCACATCATTCATTCAATTATTGTTCTCACGATTCACCACACATAGGTGGACACAGACAGGAATACTAATATATGGGCGTACTTTTTGCACTCGTTCGTGTAGGGTTGTAACTGAAAGCCAGTGTTTCGCTCTTTGAGTGACGTGTCACACTGAGTTATAACGTATTTGTACTACACTGTGCTGCACGCACTCTTTTTATATTTTTTGTTTCTTTATTTTTGTGTTATTTTATTGTTGTGTGTATGTGTGTGTTGTGTGAACGCAGTGGCGTAAATGAATACTTTATGTATATAAACCAAGTTGTCCAAGTCAAACTCTACTCCTTTTAATATAAAATACTCATCAATGTGAGCTTAATAAAAATCTTGTGCAAGTGCCCAGACATTAGCTTCAATTGGCAGACATATATTTGGGCATTGTTATCGATGATACTCTTTTATTCAACAAACGATTTGCCCTCTATCAATTATCAATGACATAGATAGATGATAGATAAAACGTTTATTTGAATATTACAGAAACAGATACAAATATATTCGACCGCACAATTATTCTGTTTGGTGTTATGGTTTTCGAAGTGTAGCCTTATTTCACAGTAATTAAAAAATAACAATTAAGTACAACGGTTACAACTTATAATAGAGTTGTGTATGGGTATCTGTACTACAAATTATAGATGATATATCTACAATTGTTATTGTGCATAAAAGTTAAATATATGCGTGTGACTGGAGAAGCTAATAAATGCTTTATCTATCTAAATGGGCCATCGCTCAGTGTGGATCCTCACCTCTAGCGATAAGACAATAATTTCCAGCTAGTGCCATGCGAAAAAAAAATTTGCAACAATAACATAAGTGTGATCATGTTGTATGGTGGAGTAATTATGCATGGATCATTATGATACACGTTTAATATAACATTAATTCTCAAATATGTACTCTATATGATTAACTAAATACCCACAACGCGAAAGACTCACTACATTATGTGATGGGGCGGAGCGATTAAAGCTGACCTTACAGAGATCGCAGAGAGCGATTCTATAATTCTTTTCTCTAGTCGCTTTGTTTCTTTATAAATCTTATAATGAACACGGCACTAACAAAGCACGAACGTCTTCCACACAGCAACAAGGTACGAAACGATTTAGTGAGAGCTAGTTTCTTGCTCCTCGGACTACTTCTTTGCAATATATTAAATGTAAAAACCGAAATGTGTGAGTAAGAAACTACTCCAACAATTTCTTCAAAACATGTCTTATGAGGATCATCACATCAGCCACAGGACGTCCACTACTAAACATAGACCTCCCCCATAGAATTCCAGAGCGAGTATACAGAGTTATTGCCTGTCTTGAAGTAATGTTCCGTAGACAGTTAATCGTAGATCTTTAGTCTGTAAGTGTTCATATTATTATAAAATAAATGTTTTAAATTTTAAATAGTTTATTGTGGATTATAGATACATATAGCGTACAGGCAAAATGCAAGAAGTCCGAGTATCGCCTGATACACAGGATATTCCTAGTCCAGGCACTTGTGTTGCAGCTAGCTATTTCTATGTTGGTTTTTATTTATTTTTTATGCACTTCGGTCCAGCACTTGACATCAATCAATCACACCTGATGTTAAGTGAAGATGAGGCTGAAAGTGGAAGCGTACTGACCGGGAGACCCCATCTCATTTGGGGAACTGGCTATCTTATCTCTATATTTGTTTTAATTTACATTTTGTTCGAATAAATATATAATATTTCATTTACAATTAATAAACTTTGAACAAGCTTCAGCAAGCTACGAGTATTCAGCTAGCTAGTAACGAGCATCACAGACCGCCATCACATATACAAAAAGGAACACACGCAATCACATACACACACATATACATTAACACTCCTATGTATTCCCACACACTACACTTGCAGAGATGTTACATTTTCTTCTTTTCTTTGTTTTTTCTTTAAATTTAGTATCCAAAAAATCTTTATTTACATCACAGATTGTATGTGATAAATATAACATGGCTACTTATTTGTCTTTCTGCGGTAACTGTCCTGCGATACGGTTCTAGGACTAGTGTAGGAGGTAAGGGAGGTCAGATAATGATGCCAGGACAACATTTGTTTAAATATTATACTATCTATGGTAAAAACTTGTGAGTTCTATAGTGTTTAATGGCATAATAAAGAATTTCATTTCATTTTAAAATAAAAATTCATTAGAAAATTAAGAGAATAGAATAAATTTATTCGTCCACCATGATACAAGTCACTTAACCTACAACTACTACCTACAAGTACTACTATATATATACATTTTTTTGATCTTAATTTTGAGAGTTTAGTCAATATTGACCATGTGCCCTGTTGCACAATAATCTGTCGCCTCTGTTATAGAGACGTCGGCTTTTATTTTTCTAGAGGTTTTCATCCAACAACAAATACAACAGTTTCTCAAGTGTCAACTGGATGCCGATTGCAATCTTGAGATCGCTTTATTAGTACTTACGGACCTAATATACGGCTCTTATCATATGTGCAAATCACAGTATTTGGCCGATTCCGGCTTATCGTCGTGCCTACTGCCGCCTCCGAAGAAATAAGGTACTTTAGAGTGATGGAGTGCTTCCTCTCTCGACTCTCGACGCGTCACAGCGGCGCGGGGCGGGGTGCGGGGGGCGCGGGGCGCGGCGAGGACGAGCGTTGCGAAATATTCGCAAGTGCCGTGTGAAAGCTCCGCGATGCGCATTCGCACGGCGCATGTCTACACTGTGGCACTGTGCACATGTGTGTGTGTGTGGTACACTGTGTAGCCACTAGCTCGGCTAGAAGGCTAGAGGCAGGCGGCAGTGAGTGAGGCCGAGGTCGCGGCCTCTCTCTCGGGCACTCGCTCTACATGCTGCATTAATGCGCCGCCACGAGTGTGACGCACCTTTGATTGTCCTCGATCAATCGCGATTGGTTTTCACCAGTTTCAAAACATACTCTACGCCACTCTGTCGGTTGGTCTCACTGACAACCTTAACGGTAGATGCCTCGGTTTACATTTCGACATCAAAGCTGCGATGAGAGTAATTTGGTAAGGGATTTATGTTTGCGGATAAGAACGGACATACCCACGTCGCTCGCCAACAGTGCCATGCGTCACGCGACGACAAACTGCTAGCAATATAAACAATTAGTTTACAGCCGAGTGCCGCGGAACGTAGCGATAAACACAATTAGCGACGCTCTGGTGAAACGGTCCACCTTGGTGGGTGAGCGCCGCGCTGTGGGGGCGAGCCGTCGATCAATGTAAATGGATCGCAGCGGCCGCGCCGGGTGGGGCGCGTCACGGGCCGGCTGTACCGCGAGCACAGCCGCCGCCGGGTGGTGGCAGTTGATCTGTGGGCCAGCGTGGCCACACTCCACGTGTGTACCGCAGTGACCGAAAAAACTGATGTTAGTGAAATTGAGGCTACACGTGCAACATGGAGCCCTTATTGGGGAACTTGGCATCTCTAACATTGCTGTTTGACGGCAAAAATGTCATATAACCAACCAAACCGAGTACTAAACATGTACGCCGCTGGGAATCGAACCAGCGATCTTTGTTTTGTAAACCTTATGTTGCTCACGTTGAGCCACGGAGGCGGCTAGAGAAGTCCACACTCTCCAGCAGCGCAATAGGCGCACATCTCTCTCATGTTGCTGTGCCTTCACAAGGTCCTTATTGATACAGTACACCATACCGTCATCAAAACAAACCATAAGGAATGCAATAAATGATTTGAGTTTGAGATTCGCCCTGAAACACTCTGTAACTGTAATTTCATAAGGACAAATGTATATAACCCTCGATGCCAAAAGAGGGGTGTCATAAGTTTGCAGCCTGATGTGGTGCCAAAACAGTTGTCCAGAATTGAAAATGTTTTTTTTTTATTTTTGAAAAATTTTTGGGGAATGGATTTTATCCATTATTAGTAGAAATCTATTTCGAAGATAAAACTTGTATGTTATCAGATCTGTATACAGGGCGTCCCAAAGTTATGGGACATGAAGGGGAAGTACCTTAAATATCGTAGATAGTGAATTTTGCTCAAAGAAGACTTTATGTTATTTTTAAAAGTTAGTAATTCTGCATTCATAGATTTTCTAAAAATTATTTGCTTCGGCTGGGAATCGAACCGACTCAAATGTGAAAAAAAAAACACCCTACTTTTATGATGCCAATCGAAAGAATAGCTAAAAAATAATAACTCTGCCTAAGTAACATAGTATTTTAAAAGAAAGGAACAACGTGAAATTAATCATTTTAATCAAATAAAAAACATACATGAAACTGCCGTAGTCAATTAAGTAGGTATTTTTTTGTAAATTAATTAATTAAATGCTCAAAATGTGATCCCTCTTGTCTTACGCAAATCGCCAATCTTTATAATCAATGCTATCTTTGGAATGATAATATCGCTACTTTTCGAACGTCGTCGGCAATAAATAACTTTCTTGAAATTTGACTCAATCATTTTATGTTGTTCCTTTCTTTTAAAATACTATGTTACTTAGGCAGAGTTATTATTTTTTAGCTATTCTTTCGATTGGCATCATAAAAGTAGGGTGTTTTTTTTTTCACATTTAAGTCGGTTCGATTCCCAGCCGAAGCAAGTAATTTTTAGAAAATCTATGAATGCAGAATTACTAACTTTTAAAAATAACATAAAGTCTTCTTTGAGCAAAATTCACTATCTACGATATTTAAGGTACTTCCAATGCTATCTTTGGAATGATAATATCGCTACTTTTCGAACGTCGTCGGCAATAAATAACTTTCTTGAAATTTGACTCAATCATTTTATGTTGTTCCTTTCTTTTAAAATACTATGTTACTTAGGCAGAGTTATTATTTTTTAGCTATTCTTTCGATTGGCATCATAAAAGTAGGGTGTTTTTTTTTTCACATTTAAGTCGGTTCGATTCCCAGCCGAAGCAAGTAATTTTTAGAAAATCTATGAATGCAGAATTACTAACTTTTAAAAATAACATAAAGTCTTCTTTGAGCAAAATTCACTATCTACGATATTTAAGGTACTTCCCCTTCATGTCCCATAACTTTGGGACGCCCTGTATGTACTTAAATGCTATTACTGTATCAAGTATTGCAGTGGAATAGATTAAGTCACGGTCATTGAGTCACTTGAGCCACGGCAAAGGCACTTTGCATGGCTCCTTCTACACACGACGCGACGTCAACTAGCGCTCGAGTGTTGGGTCACGTTACATTGCTGCGCCAATATTGGCTGGCTCTTAATTAATCAATGGCAGAGTTGATCGCTCACAGGGACGGGCCACGGGCCACGGGCCACGGGCCACGGGCCACGGGCGGACGGACTCACGACACGTGTGTAATAACTGATTAGAATAACATGCTATGTGCACAACTATCTGTGTACATTACGAAAATAATGGCGTGTGGAGCGACAATGTCACTAACATAATTAAAGCTAATGTAAGGTTGCTTAAAGAGTTGTTGACTTAGTTCAGATAATTGGTAATTTGAAGTGACAATGGACTAGCTATTGTCACAGAACCACTGGTCGTTCGGGATAACGTGTGCGGTGCTGCGACCATGGGTGCAAGGTGGCTGGGGGCCACTCGACACGAAGATGGGGTTCAGTGGCCGGGCGGGGGACATCCCAGTGATGATGGTGATGATGATCAAAGATGGATAAGTACTATAATAATTTAAACTACCTGTGAGTGAAGATTGTTAGTGTACTTGTACAGGGTGAATTTGAATTCGTGTAATTCTCATTAACTGGTCGACGCCACCCTTCATTACGAACAACTTTCCCCAAAGAGTCGTAGTTGAATTCGATCAAAAAAATTTCGATTACACATACAAAGTAATAGAATAGAATAGAATAGAATAGAATAGAATAGAATAGAATAGAATAGAATAGAATGTCTTTATTTGCTTTAAATTCCAAATTAAAACCATTCTAAAACCACCCTTAGTGTGGAAGTCCAACAATTTTCTTGGGCAATAATATTCGTAATCAGGAGGAATTACACGTATTAAATTTCACCCTGTATATGCAGCATGGAAACAGATGAGGGAGGCCTTTGCCCAGCAGTGGGACACTATGGGCTCTTAATAATAATAAATAACAATATGCAGCAATATACTAACATTCTTTGTTAAATTGATTTATTTGTCTAACTTTATGTAGTCACGGTGCATCACAGTAAGATAACTCTACACAAATAGTTGAAGCGACATAGAAGGGTCATCTCTGTGAAAATAAAAAGTAATTCGAGGCAAACGGAGCCGCGGGCGGGAGCTAGTGCGTTGCCTTATTTATATTCTCTTAGTTGCGCAAACAACAGACGAACAAACGACACGAGCTCCAGCTGTGACTGGGGACTGTGGAGATTTGGGGGAACACTCACAGAGACACTCACTGTTGCAACAAGACACGCGCGGCCACAGAACAGGAAAACATAGCGTATAACGACCTAATAGAGGTGTTATATCATTCGCGAGAGTAAGTGAACTAAAAAGAAATAAACAAGAATTTGTAATTGTAAAAGTAACTCTTTATTCGTAACGGGTTCGCTCCATTTGACACTAACTCTCCGCCCGCGTGGAAATACTTTATCGCGAGGTTTCTCGAGATGAAAATTACCCTAAGTTTTTCTCTCTGGATCCCGGGCTTCCTACATCCTAAATTTCAATAAAAATAGAAATAACATTAGTATGAACCTGTTTCATTGGTCCGCAGTTCCTTACTATGTAAGGACATTCTAATTTACCACTCTCTTATTTTATTTTGGAATAGGCCAGGGTTGATCGTACTTTTTTGGCGGATCCCCAAATTGAAAATAACAAAGTGATTGTACCACAAGGTACAACAACAACTACAAAGTTTGAATATTTGACACGAAAAGAGGGAATCTAATCTAATATTATAATGCGACAGTTTGGATGTCTGTTTGTGTGTAGCTCAATCACGGCGAGAGGGGGAACGGGTGTGGTATTAGAGCTGGAACATTCCTGGATTGAAACATATTTATTTTTTATCCCGATAAAGTGAGTAGTTCCCGCGGGATAAACAAATTAAACATATCCACTATAAAGTAGCTGCAGGCGGAAATCTAGTAAATTATAAATATGAACGTTTTCGTTAATTGTCGGACGAATCTCTCAAGTGTAAGGTGTAAGTACTTATGGATAAAAATATCGAACAGGAAAGCCAAAAACGTTGTATTGAATCATTGATATTTAAAAAAAGACCCAGGCAATACCAGAAACTGCTTCATGTATGAAGTTTTTAGGGAAATTGAATTGCTGGGAAAAGTGTATTGTACACATTTAAACAATAAGCAAATTTATTTTATTTAACAATTAACTATACTTATATAATCCCGTATTAATAAACCATTCTCCAGATTGAGATGATCCACAGTTGACGCTTGAGAATATGTTGTATATTAAAATAGTATCAAAAAAAAAAAGATCTCAAGATCGATTTATAAATTCGGCCCTTAGAGTAGTCTGCCAGTGGATAGATGAGGTTTGGGTTCAGTGGAGTGGTTGAGTGTTGGGCGGAGCTCCCCCGGACACGATTACCATCTCAATGGCACGACTTGTCATTACCTTCGCTTTGTAGGTACCTAGTGTTGTTGGGAACACGCCAAATGGAAGTCGTGAGCTGGATAGACGCTAGTAACGAGGCTGAGACACTCGCGATCTTGTATCAACACTAAGCAAGCAATTCGGAATCAGAATTTTCGTTTACGAACAACATTTTCAAAATAACTTAACAGTTATGGTGGTCAGCCTCCTTTCGCATTAGCTTAGATAAGTAACTAGCTTACTTATTAGGGGGCTTTATATTTCAATATCATCAGTTTAGAGGTTTGGTCGTGGAAAGGTAACAAACAGACGTATATACATAATTGCTGTATTAGTGTGGATGTCGATAAAAAGATTGTAATAGAGCCAAGTGAGGCAGACATTAGATACCTACATACGTGTGGGTGAGTGTGGATACACTCTGGACCAACAACAGGACGAAAACTGGTGAGTTTGAATATTTGCAATTTGTTGTGACGAAAACAAATCAGGGAAAAGGTTCAGACCCACTAATATATTACATTGATATTTTGGGCGGTGATGCGGAGTTAGTTCTTATTGGAAATACTGGCAGAGAGGGCTCGGGGGGCGGTGGGACATGTGGGTGGGGGGGTCATGAATAATTTATTATCGATTAATCAAAGTGTATTGTTGTAGTGTCGTCGGGGTGTTACACCGGAGACGGCACTTCGGATTCACTTCTCATTAGATATTTCCAATTACATATCTGTAATTTTCAAACATTTCAAAATGAGACAGATTATGTCTAAATATTATCGCTCATCGATTAAGTATAGCTGCATCAGCGAGGACACGCGGCTGGCGTTCTGGATGCCTTGTCTCGCGGGCACAAATATTTTATACAAAATCGTAAAAGCAAAGTAACAGTTTTTGTTCGTTTGTCGTATGTAATGTAAAAAGTGCTAACGGATTTATGTGGACTTCTCACAGATATATTTGCATAAATCCAGATTAACATAAAAAAAATATTTTTCGAGGATGTTGGCAAAACGTCAACCGATATTATTGTCACCCTGTCGTAGCTTTATGAAGCATGTGCAATATAATGGTTTAATGAGAACTTCACAACTGAACTCGGCTGGCGCAGTCGGTGCGACATTAAAGTGTCGACTGACATTTACCGCTCTTCGCAGCCTCAACGTTGGGCCCCCATTTTCGCCCTCGACATTTTCGGATCCTCCTCCTCAATAGTCTTACATGTCCTCACAGTTCCTCTCGCTGATGGTCATAATTAATCCACACGCGGGCCCAGTGCGGATTGGTGGATTTGAACTAATGGCCACCTGACAGTCAGTGTTTTAGCCGCCCCTGTAGGTCACCGACCTGCCTTAACGACTGACTTCAATTGAAAACAACCGGGACCGACTATTTAACGTGCCCTCCGAAGCACGGAAATTTCAATTGATCGATCGATATTGGGGGAGGTCAGTGTTCAACAGTGGACGTCCTGTGGCTGATATCATGATGAAGATGATCGATATTGTCACTATTGTACTCGCATAGAAGTGTGAAAGTGATATCCAGCCGCAAGTCGGGTTGATCACACATTTCTCTAATGTGACATTTCCAGAATACGGAAATTCGGTTTCAATGGACATTCACTACTTTATTTCGACATATTTATTATCTCTAATTCGACATTATATCTTTTAGTATTTCACAGGCAGTGCCGCGAGCCATCACTATATAAGGACGGATATACACTTGTAGTGAATGCCCTCAATGTAGACATGCCCCTATAATGGCTGCAATAATTAATTACTAGTCCGAGATACAGATCTGGTCGGTGTCCTACAAAATAGCGTTTGACCAAAACGTTTCACCAAAACAGTAAACAGTTACGTATTTGAGTTCACAACTTATGTTGTTCACAACATGCAGGTGAGGGGAAGTCCAGAAGTTTGCGGAGTTGCTTTGTTCGCAGCGAACATAATTATTTATGCACAAACGAACACCTTCACCCGACAGCGTGTGGCGGTACAACCAACAATATAATATATTACAGTGTTACTCGTATACTTTAATTTAATTTGGGTTTTACAGAATAGTTTAAGAAAGGAGTTAAGCAAAATACTTCATTCCAGAAACAAAACTAGTGACGTCACACATTGGGACTAAAGCCAATACCTTGTACAATATTATGTCCATAGCATGTAAAGTAGCGCATGAGTTATCTAAGGCTATTGTAATTGTACAGGAATCATTCGGTTGGTGTGTTCATTACTGTAAATTTTTCTGATTGACGAAAAAATAATATCTGCCATTTTACAGCATTTTCTCAAGACCTCTATCAATAGATTCGCCACTTCTTGTTGGATGTTCTGTCTTAGATCCGCCAAGGTTGTAATGCAGGAGCGTGACTTCCAAAAACTTACGACCAACTTCACGTTGATTAACTCCACATTCTTGTGCAGTATATCTGCCTACTGACCCTAACTGTTAAAGCCGCGATGACATAACATGCTATTTGAACGAATAAGACCATCCTCCGATAAGGTTATTTTTACGAATTGTCACCTACACATGGTTGTGGCACCCCGACCATTAGTTGATCAGCCACTGCTGGGTGTACACCTCACCACGAGGAATATATACATAGTACGAAACAAAAGTATACGAGTGTTTAAGTGGGCGCTGTAGGCTGGCCCAACCCGCATTGGGCCAGCGTGGTTGACTATGGCCCACGTACTCCCTGATATATGGGGGAAGGCCTATATCCCTGCAGTGGGATGTTTACGGGCTGATGATGATGAAGAGGGCGCTGTCAATGTTGACAAATTGTAGAGAGTTATTGATCCGTCGGTGGGATTCTACGAGTACATGTTGTCTGTATCGCAAACAGGACTAAACTGTCGAACTCACATCAATAATGTCGACTCTTTGGACCTGGATCCTTCACAGCCTCGCAGCTTTATGTAAACATAATTATGAAACGTCATACGGACCTTCTTCCTTCGGCACACGCATGATGACCAAAATATACTACTATAATAATGCCTGACCGTCGGTGAATGGATCATCTTCCAATTGAAGAAATCATGATTTTTCTCCCGAAGGTTATATTATTTACCATATTCATGGCAGATTGTTCTGTATGAGAATTTGCTCTTAGTTGCATTGCCGTAGCAACTCAAAATGGGCCCAAAATATGCGGCGACCATTGCGGACCGCTGTTGTAAGTTCCGAACTTGTAACAGTTACATTTTTAATAAGCTTTATTTGGTAAGTTACAAAAATATTTTTAAATAAGCTAATGTGACCACTCATTCGAAAGTAACTACGGCAGGTTGGTCGTGTGAGAGCCCCGTGAGGTGGTCGCTCGTACGAGACAAGCCTGGAGGAGCACAATAGCATGTAGTTGTACTCACAGCAGGTGCAGGTGGCGCAGGTCCCTCAGCGCGTGCGCGGGCAGGCGGCGCAGCTCGCACGCGTCCAGCCACAGCCGCGCCAGCGCCGAGCCCTCACCCCCTCCCCCTCCCCCGCCCACCTCCCCGCCGCCCCACCACAGCGCGCCGCTGCTCACCGACTCCAGCCGGTTCATGGACAGGTTCCTGCGCACACACACACAGCCATCACCGTCACCATCATCGTCACCACCGCCACTGTACGGGTGCCTAAGGCGTATAACTTAACAAAGATTTTTGGTTCCAGCCCATCGTAAACGAGAAAACGAAATACGATAACTTCGATGCCAACTTGGGTGTCGTTAAATTGTCAGCCTTAGGAACGAACCATACGTCATCAGGCGGCAGAAGCAGGAGTGACACCGGAACAAATCTACTAATAGCCAGCATAGAATCGGTGCATACTTGAAAGATCCCACGAGCAGCTTGTACACCATCCTCGTAGCCTTATTTGAGATGGGACAGTTGTGAATTGTGACTCCTGAGGATTACTCGATCGGAATAAACATTGCGGTCGCGGCGACGACGTGGTGCGACTCGCATCCGAATGAACCACATTAGAGTCACGCGCACCGCGCGCCACTCCTGCGGTATTTGGGTCACGACGTGCTTACATAAACGGGGTACTCGTTTACGCAAATGGCAAGGAACAGCTTGACGGTGGTGTGTGAGTTGTCCCATCACTTGCTCTACCGAAAAATTAATTGAGAAAATTGTTGGGCGCGCTAAAAATCCTGCCAGAGATAGCTCCTCCCATGATTACGTATATAAATAAATATTTCGGACACACTAAGCAAAGCTTGTATTATTATGGATACTAAATCATTACACAAAACATCCATGACTCGGAAATCAATGATCGGAAAACACACAAAAATTTATTCCTCTCGGGATTCGAACCCGCAATCGTTGGTTTCACTGACAGGGCCTCTATCCACTACACCAATCGGTCGTCATATCTATTGCGTTATATATAATGTAGTCAGAGTGTTATATCAAGGGGGGTGACACTCACAGGTCGCGCAGGCCGGTGGCGGGCTGCAGCGCGTCGCGCGGCAACGTGCTGATGTTGTTGTTGGAGACGTCCCTGCAACAACAACAACACTTCACATACACAATCGTGTGCTACACACGTGTTCAAACTGGGGTTACAAATAAGAGAATAATAATTACTTCCTTTCCACATAAACTTATGAAAACAAACATTTTAAGAAAAAATCGGCCAAGAGTATGTCGGGCTTTGCACATGGGTCCCGTGAATGTAGAATGTAAGCCGTCGGTGTAAGCTACGCGTTTGACAGCAAACTTAAGTAGCTTTGTAAATAGGAAATAGAGGGCATTAAAATGAAAAATTTAGATTTATCAATATATTGGTATTGTTCGTAAAATATACGTGATAATAACATTGTTATACGTTACCTGGCTTTGGGTCAACAAGACACACTTTTGTTGCAAATACCTATATAAATATATAAATTTAGTTCAACGGTGCCGCTAAAGCTTTGTGACACACGTCGGATGGACAGACAGACGGACACATGAGCGTCAACGATACTGGCCTTCAGATACGGAAAACCAGAAACAACCGTGGATTATGGTAGAGTCGGGCCCCGACTGTTGGGGCGACATGTCGGTACGCCTTCCTTCATAAGCTACTGTGGATTGGGTAGAATTGCTTACATGATAGTTATAACGGTTTCGAGAAATTTATTTAATTAATCGTTATACTAATATAACGACTCTACTTACTATTTGAGCTTATTGATCTTGTTGATCATCTACTCAGTTTTGGAGACGGGACAATGACGTCTTTGCGAGTGCACTTCGACTTGTTCGTCGTGTCGGGAACATTGACATGATATCGACAAATACGTAATTTCACGGGTAACTTGCACTAAAGTTTAATAAAGAACATTAGAAGAACCATAGAGTTATCTTTTCCAAAATATTAGACCCAAAATATTGTCAGTTATAAGAGATCCTAATATCCTCCTCTCGTAAGACATTTGCCTGTGTATTATTCGACTGATATGCCGCATAAATATCTATTGGACAACAAGAATAGGTACCTATCTGACTCCCACCGTACATATAAAACGCTTGGCTACTTTTCCAATACTAGAAATTGAGCTTAGGTTAATGGAGCACGTTTAGAGAAGGTATAATGTAATGAGAGGACGAGCTGAGTGCGGCAGGACTGTTACGGACAATAACATCGCGAGAATGTAGTGGTGTAGTGTGCTAGTGTGAGTGAGGAAACTGGAGAGTCGACGCCCTCTGCGCCTCAGCAGGGTGGAGCTGGCATAATGGGCCAGCAGAGATATATATGTGACGTCATTGGACAGCCTGAGTGAGACCGAAGTCACAATAATCCGTAACAAGAGAGTACTCGAGTACCGGAAGTAATTGAACAGTCCGAGATTACGAAATCAATCAACTTCAAATCCTTGAGGCAGTAGCTTCTCGGGAGTCCTTCATCAGATTTGTATCAAATTGGGCCTCCCTCCATATCGAAGCAATACTTCACCTAATGCCAGTAGTCAAGTTATTGGTTCGATAACTCCACATTACATACGGTAGGTACTTACATACACTCCGGCGACTAACTTTAGTCCGTCCGTCGTGAACTCGTGACGTGCGCGTCGTCAAGAGACATCCGAAACAGGGAACTTTTTGTTTCGTCCCAATATGAACCCCAAGCTTAAGTGTCGACGTAACTTTCTCTATTCGGAAGTGATTCCGTAACTTAGCGGCGAAGTTGGCGAGACGACAACCGCGGGGTAGTTCCGGTGATGGCGGTCGGCCCCGCGCCGGGCTCCGGGCTCGTAAACCGATGATTGCGGCGGCCGCGGCCCTAACGCGCCTAGTGTCCGCTAACGGCACTTGTGTAGTTTACGATGATGTGGCACTATCGCGGGTGTGTTACCGCCAACGAGCGGCACATCTCCGTCGGACTATTAGCAGTTAACAGGAAAATAAACTTTTCCAATTGTCTCAGTCGGCTCGTTATCGCCACTCGTGAATCCGCCCTCTTTATTAAACTGGCTCGTTGCGACGCGAAGGGGCGGTATCGTTCCAGATCGGATTACTTAATTTGTTATTGCAAATTGTATAAATAAATAATAAAAAGTCTTTATTAATTTACACCCATTTGGTGGCGCATATCATAGGATTAAATTATAATTAGATGCTTACGCTAAGTATAACATTTTTTGTAATTAGTTTCGCTGACACTCAAACTAGACATAATCTAGAGATTTGGGCGTCAGAGATTCCTCCGTTTTTCATGATATTCTAATTCTTAATCTCTTTTGCTTTTACAGCGATTACAGATGTAATTAAAGTAGTTGAACAAGGTAACAGGCTGGTGTACGTCTTAAATTAATATACAGAAAAATTGGATGTGTGCGTGCGGATATTATGTGTGTGTGTGCTGTATGTGTGTACATGTTTAGGGTATGTTTGGGAAGGATAAATTTGGATGGATGTGTAAAAAGAGTTTAGTCAGAAAAAACGCTATTGGAGGAGACTTTCCGTTTCCTCGTACGATTTATTTTGAAGCCACGGTCGGAGTTTTAATTTAACTTTGTTGAGTTAAGGGGGTAGATGTTGAATTTGTTTTTAATGACATTGGAGACACGTGAGCTTAAGGCACTGAATTGTCTGCGAAGACATTCAGAATGTTAGAGCCAAGTACGTCGCTGTGCTAAGATTGGGGGCTAACTGCTCCGGTGAATCATCGGCCAGCTCTGCACCATAACGTCATTGTTGAATTCAACCTTACAAAGAAAATCGCGAATGACGCGATCTCGAATACATGGGGTGGTGGGTTCACGGTACGTCGCTGTTCAAGGTTCTGAACACAAGTTTCAGACATTGAAGATGTATGTAACATGCAAATCTCGATCCGTAGACAAAGAATGCTAATACGGATCGAAAATAAAAAAATGACATTCATTCAGAGGTCATAGTTCTCAGGATATATTTTGCTTGTGAGATGCGTCTCGAGTATTGTAACGTCGCCTCCCTGAGTTAGTAATCATTATTTTGTCGAGATATATCTAGAAATTGAACTCTTAGAAAACACCTGGGAAAACAAGGTATTAAAACAAAACAGCTGAACCGATTTTGATAAAACATGAACCACCACTAGAATATCTGCTTTCAAATAAAAAAACCGCATTCAAATTGGTTCACCCGTTTAAGAGCTACAGTGCCACAAACACACACATACACTCTTAGCGGTCAAACTTATAATACCCCTCTTTTTGCAAATATAAATATATACAATTTTAAAAAAATAAGTGAATATAAGGTATTTATACGTAATAACTGCGTGTGTGTGTGTGTGTGTGTGTGCTATTGGCCGCGCCGCTCGTTATTGGCGCCATCCATCATCGGCTCGCGACGGACGCACACTCCCCCCCCCCCCCCCCCTCAGTGCGCCCCCGTGCCGGCCACCCTCACTCACCCCCCTCTCGCCGAGCGTAGGCTCATTCATAACTCGGATTTAATTTCGCTTACTCCTCAGTCCTCACGTAACATTCGTTACAAATTTTTTGTCGAAGAAATTAAAGGGGGACTTTGACAGATACAGTTCCCCCTCTTTGTTTTTGTTACAGTTCCCTTCTGTTGGGGGGTTTTGTGCGACACAAGTATACATTCCAAGACATCCGATCACCTGGATATTTTACACCCATTCAAATAGAACTAACGCAGGAGTCATTCACCACTTATGGGCATCTGTACTGAATACAACGAAGTAAACTCGGATTTGTCTGATCACGACATTTTCTTTTTATCAATTGGTAGGTTTAAAGAAGAGCTCCGGAGACTATTCAGACGATAACAGTTCTATTTGTACTTTCTGCTGTATACAAAATCCGCCTAAAGCATTGTCGACATATCTCGTGTATAATAATTGTCTTTCTGTAGCTATTAGTGTTGTGACTGCTGTGTTCACCTGTTATTGGCATATATATTAGAACACTACTTTGTTATAATTATTTTCACCAATGTAAAATGTATGTGCCGTAGGTGATCCTAATAAATAAATAAATACATATGTACCAGTTTACTCGTACATACCGACGTGCGGTCGGACATCGATGCGAGTTGGAAAATACACTAACCTGGACAGTTGGTGCACACAGTGCAGTCTCTATCTGTAGGTACTACTCCCATAGGTACGTAGATGATATGGGAGGGGTGAGTGCGGTGTGCGGGGCGCGGGGGGCGGCGGAGGGAGGAACCGCTAATTAATACCCGACCCGCGCTCTAATCCCGTCCACAACTCACTGCCCGCTTTACCTAATAAATTGCTCTATTTTCTCCTAATTATTCCACTAATAGGATCAACTCTGACAGTTGAGATTCGCGAAGCTTTCCCGCGGCAGGGGCGGGGGGGTGAGGATTAGTGGGTGAATGTGCAGTCGCCCTCACATCCCATACTAATTCATAAGCGAGTTTATTGCGATCGTTCCCTCAATCGGTCCTCTTTTTGCTATAAATAAGTCAAAAACTGTGTCATCATTATATTACGTAGATGTTTCGATCCCCGTGTTGCTGAGCGTTTTTTATTAGTCAAGTAACTAGTCAATTGTGGTATTATTTACTTCAAATGAACGGCTAAGGGCAAATATGCGAAAGCTCCGAGAAGCTCATTGCATTGCATCTGAGTGTGGTTTGCACGGTGCAGAGTTGTCGAGCGTCGACCCTCGCGCGCTGGCCTGCAGCCAAGTGTGTGCGGTATGAATGCACCTCCCCCCTCCCCCCCCCCCTACCCCCTGCCAGCACCCGCCGGCCTCGACCCACACACAGCGCGCTGTGCATGGGCCGCACGCCCCACGCCGCGCCCGCACGCTCCACACACATGTGACGGCGCGCGGCTGCGGTCGCCGCGTGTTGCCTCACTCGATGCTTATTTTGGTCTCGAGTGTTCCTCACATGGACACATTCACTCCTCGACTGTACTGTGCCGTGTGGATCCCGCACTGACCTATATATTTGAACTATAGATAATCTGCCCATTGTTTCATTGCAGCACTCATAACAATCAGGAGCTGTAATAGAAAGTGCTTCTTCCTATTGTAGTGCCATCTCCTACCATTACCACACCATTGTCTACCACCTCAGAGTGGTGTCGAGACTACTCTGAACAGAGACTTGGTGCTGTTGTTGGTACAGTATAGATGATAAGTCTTATTCTTCTTCGAATATTTTCTTTTATTTGCAATTAATTTTCTCCAGTGTTTATAAGTTGTATTGCCGTGTCGTGTCGTGGCCACTTGGTCGTCGCTAAGAGCACTTAACCTTACATACGCAGTTCAGTTCCAATAAGCCCCTTATTTACAAGACATGTTAAACACAAATCTCAGCTAGGTAGGTGCATCGTCGCATGCCATTGTACTGTTGTTGTATTTAATAGTTGCAAGTTTCTCGATGAGCTCAGTCGCGGGGCGCGAGTTGTTGGAACACGTGGATGTTGAACACGCATCGGTCTGTTGACGTTATGTTTTAGACGTACTGCGTCGACTGCTAGTGACTGTTGGAGTGCTGCCCACCAAGTGTGGTGCAACACCCGCCCCACCTCTTCTTCCATTCCTTTAATGTAATAATAAACAGCATCGTATTCAGGGATGTTCACTATCTATACGTAATGGATTATCACGTCACGTTAGTCAACCAGCCGAAACATACACCGCTGCTTGAATATATTGCTGCTTGAGGGCATCATTAAATATTGATGACAAGCCAGGAGAACTTTTGTAATATGAACCCCACTACCTGCAATCTGTTTTGTACTTATCTAATCCTCAGACTTAGGGTTCCGCACACGGCCGATTAAAAGACCGACCGACCATCCGTGTGGGTGCTCTCGTAAGCTTCTAGACTAACAACTAAACATGAGGGTGAACTATTAGACTGGGGATGATCGGGTCGAGTCGTAAGTGAAGTCGCTGAAAAGTTTTTGGTATGTCTGACGGACGCACGCGACCTACAAAATAACAGTACTGTTTCTTGCCCTTTCGGATCCAAGCTGTTTTTAAAATTCTTCAACGATACCTCGCGATAAACACGTAATTACATGGAGGTGAGGCCGTGAGTCGACTTAGATTTTAACTGCTGTTGCATTTAGCAAGGACATTGATAATTGTCAAGTTTCGCAGGAAGTCTATTTAAGGCGCTGAGGTCGTGTCTCGTCGCCGGCGTGGTGTGCGGCCGCGCTGGAGCTGCGTCCTTCCGCGGGGGCCGGGGGGGCCACGGGGGCTGCGGGGGGGCGGCGTGCTGCATCGCGGTGCAACTAATTGCCCTCGATCCTGGCGTCCTCGCATCGGCCGCTATAAATAGTGCTAGGTTCCCCACTGAACGGCCCCGCCCCGCCCCGCCCCCCGCCATGGCCCACTTGCTCGATCTCGATACTCTTCAGAACTAATAATTTTAATCTGCACTCGACACCTCTCTTGATGTTACAATGTTTAATATTTCCACGATGAGTATCACGGTGATTGCAGTTGTCGTCGCAAAAGAGCTCGTTTATTGCAAAGTAGGCGGACGTGCGAGTTGGTGTCGCCGTGGTCTACATTTTGCTGGATTAGGCTGAAACGAGGCAGGCATTATGAGGAACGGGACTGAACTCCCGGGAGAGGCGGGTTGTAAATCATAGGATATTGCGTTGAGCAGGAGCGGCGAGGTCGTTGCGCTAATTATCGCGTCCTCCAGCCCCCGCCCCGCGCCCCCGCCCCTCGGGGCTCCGGATACTCGATACTGCAATAACTAGAGACGCAGGGCTCACCAGCAAGGTTTTAATATTAACTGAACTCTATACAATTTATGACAGACTATGAAATATTTGGAATGATACTTAAACATAGGAGCTAGTAATGATCAGTAAACATAACGCATGTACAATTAGTTATGCATATAAATAATTGAATTGAATTACCACAGAATAAACTAAACAACCCGACAGCATATTTTGCGAACGCCATGTTGGATATTTTACCATTAAATGTATGCTACATATCTATATCCACTCCAGGTAACAAGACGAATCTAACGACACCATGCACATCGAAATCGGTCAAGCGGTTTAGGCTACATGCGTCAAAGGAACGGATATAGATACACTCGAAAAACATTACCCTCCTCTCTTGGGCAGTCGGCTAAAAACAAAAGCAAGATCTCGGCCGTAGTGTGAGTTAACAGTGAAGTACATCTCATTGTGTTCAACCACAACCACAACCATTATCATTTAATATTATTTATTTAACACTTTATTGTATATAAAGCAAAACTCTTCTTAAGGATAAATATCTAAATATTTGTAGAGAAGAAATTTGTATATCGTAAATAATGAGTCTGAGCGAGTACTATGCACACCACTATACTATATATAGGCCCGAAAAATCAACTGAGTTAATGGGGCTTTGTGAGGAGATGGGTTAAAACCCTCTTGGGCCATAAAATAGTTACTCGCAAATAGCTAAGCGCCCGCGGTGGGTCGCAACCTTATGAGTCTATGTTACTCTGATAAATAAATCGTTTCAGTTTAAATAAAGACGACCCACCGAGGTCGGTGACGGTGTCTGTGCGTCTTGAAGAGTTGTGAGTGTAAGTTGCTGCCACATTTCATCAAATATATTTATTGATTCAAATGGTACATTAAAACATAATATCATACTTAATTGTAACTGTAACACTAGTGCCTCAAATCAGAAAATCCTGTGTTTCAGGCGATGAAGGTCAAGTCATTACTTGACATATAAGGCTACATAGGTATTGTTAGAATAACCATGAGAGAAACCGACAATTTTTGACAACAATATTTGGACGATAGCGCATCGAGTAGAATATATCAACGTACACTCAGTCTCTGAGATAACACGTCATGTAGCCGTTCGCGTCATGTGTCACCAGACACGTTAAAGCTGATGATCCATCAGCTCTAGATGTGAAGGTGAAAGTGACAGCAGTGAGTGGGCGCGGGCCGCGAGACGGGCCGCATTCCGCGCCTCTTGATTAAAAGCTCCGCGTCCATCCATCACCCGCGACACGCGCCGCCCTCCCCCCCTCCCGCCGCCCGCGACACCCCGGACCAATACATCCTGTATTAACTGAAAGTTTGCTAAAAACTCTCTCGAGTCATTCACCTCTATCGATTTCATATTAGCCTTGAATTGGCAAATATCGAGTACTCGAGTAGATATTGCTAGAGTTTCGGCCGGTTACTTTGTTGAAGAAAAATTTAAACGCTCATGTTGAACTACCACATCGCCTGGGTACCTAATTTTGGGGCCAGCAATCAGATATAGATACCGCACGTTCAAGCTGTGACTCATTTCATTACTGCGTGATTCCTCATGGTCTCTTCCACTCCATTTATTAGTAGGTATAAAATGAATTTGGAAGTCTGTAAATTGTACCTATAAATCCAATCAACAAGCGCAGTCGTCCTCACTGGCGCAGATGTGTAGCATTTGGCAGTTCCAACTCACACTCGCTGAATTGTATGCGGCTGTACCTAGTAGAGCGCCGTGTGTACGCGACGTTATGTTACAACGGTATTAGAGTCTCCACAATTCAGTTGGTGTCGTCATTGTCCGGGGTAGTCTGTGGGTCCGGCTCCACCGCATTTCAAAGTTGCACTATTAAATTATTATGTCGTGACACATCATTTGCGATCCGCGAAAGGATATATATTGTCATATTCCAGTTATTTATGTCATCACTCGGATTGCACATTAGACATATTTTGTCTCTGTAACTGTGGTGTCATAATATGCGTGCATAATTATTGTTTTTATAAATAAATAAACATTGCGGACACTTACACCAATCATCTAGTCCCAAACTAAGCAAAGCTTGTACTATGGATACTAGATAACGGATAAACATACATAAATATTTTTATAAACATCCATGACTCGGGAATAAATGTTCGTAATCACCACAAAAACATTTACCCCTCGTGGGATTCGAACCCGCTACCGTTGGTTTCGCTGACAGGGTCGCTATCCACTACACCAATCGGTCGTCAAACTTAATAGATCATTTATTCATTCATTCATTCATCATTAGTTGCAGAGAGAAAGGACATTGAGGGAGGTTTAAGATAAAAAAAGATAGCAAAGAGTAGGATGAAAGATTGAAGTATTCAAGTTGATCTGTATGTGTTGGTAAGGTACGACTCAAATTTATCGAAGCGAAATAAAGTTCCGAAAGCTAATTAGTACTCGTTTCATCATTTGCACTGGAAAAGGCTTTGGGATCTTTTTCGAGTCCATGTTTCGATCTATGTCATACTAAAATACTTACAATGTTTTATTGCGGTACGCGTATAGATAGGTACTTGAGGCCGCAATAAAATGCTTAATAAAACTCCCACTGATTAGCAAGGACGATAGCAATTAACTCGGAACCTGCTCTGAATCGCCCAGATGTTGCAAATTATGCTATCTGTGCAAAATACTGACAAGTTGTAGCCTACTTGTACTTGCAAGCCGGCGAGTCCGCGACCTTTCGCCATCGATTGAGTTGATCATTGATCTTTACATATGCACGCACGTCTTGGGTGCTATTGACAGCAAGGTTGAAATTTGATTGCCCTTGTGTGAAATAGGGGTCTTAAAGGTGTCTTGTATTCCAACTGCTACCGCCGCAGTTGTAATACGAATGTTCATGCGTGAGCGCAAGAGGCTTTAATGTGCGGCAGCCATGTCACACATGGCTCACAATACAGGCCGACCCGACTGATACAGCAACAACTTTGTCGTTATTTATGAGACAATCAAATTGTCACCGAGTCACCGGGATAGTTGTTGCGAGAATCCCTCCCGACCTCCACGCGACATAAATCAGCCCCCTTCTAGCCGCCGCCGGATGTCCTCCTCCTTTCCCCTATGCGATTTAACTTGTAACGCAATATATTCTTTCTCCGGAACAATTTGTCGACATGGTAGTTGCATATCGTATATTGCGTGTTGTTTACATTTTCGTTCAACACGCATGTACTTTTTGATGAGGAATTTGAAGTAAATGCTTACCGGATAAAGTCAAAAATTTGATACAAAAAATCATTCTACGTAAATAAATAATATATAAATATTTCGGACACTTACACTGGTCATCTAGTCCCAAACTAAACAAAGCGTGTATTATGGATACTAGACACACATACAAAAATATTTATATAAACATCCATGACTCGGGAATAATTTGCCGAGCAGTTTCTTGGAAAGCAATACAATAGGATCATCCGGATCTTAGAAAAGTTACTCCTAGCGGAGATCACAAAAACCAAGACATAATGGCAGGTGCAAAAGGTAACTGTATAAGTTTTTTATGTAACAGGATACAAATTATCACTTACCGCTCATTCACAACACTAATCCCCTGAGAAGGATTTTTTTTATATGAGAGGGCGGCAAACGAGCATGCGGGTCACCTGATGGAAAGCAATTACCGCCGCCCATGGACACCCGCAACACCAAAAGGGTCATAGATGCGTTGCCGGCCTTAGGATGAGCATAGAAATGATGGAAAGCAAAATCACTGGGATAGAATTCCCAAAAAATCTGCTAATGCCTATGAGCATCGTGGCACCATCCTTTATTTTATTTTTATTTAATCAGGACAGTGATAATAACAATAAACAACAATTAACAATTAAGTAAATTGTTTTTCTTGTAATTTAAAACGCTAGTTTAAAAGAGGGGTTGCTCTGTTCGAGTCACTTACTCGTTCTTGTCAGGGAAAAATTGCCTTTCTACACTACGTACTCATAACCTACAAAATGAAGAATTTTTGACTTTCACAATAAACAATATTAGTCATTTTTAGAAAACAGAAAAGTTGAAAGGAAACCGTTTAGCTTGATATGGAAATGTTATGAGGAGGGATAAAACCACGGAAGAGATGGATGGACTGGGTGAAGGGTGATATGAACGAAAAGAGCCTGAACGAGGAGGTAAGTGCTGATTGACAAGATTGGAGGAAAAAGACCTACTGCGCCGACCACAAATAAATTGGGATCAGGGCAAGAAGATGCTGATGATGAGTCATTCTTTAGCCTTTTTTTAACACCGACTGTACCTGAATAGTTCTGGGATATTAACTTAAGCATAAATTGAATATTTTCTCTGTAAGAATTCACAAGTTCACCAAAACAGTACGTATGTTGGAGTACACTGGATATATTTCGAGAAGCAACACTAGAAGTCAGAGAGAGTTCTGCCACAAACCAAGATTGTGAAGTTTTCTTTCGGCGGCAGCTATTTATATTACGGTTGGCAGAATACTTTCACAGAGAGGCAAGAATTTAATCCTTCGAGCACATAACCAATGCATTTATCTTACTAGGTACACGACTATTTTTTAACATTATTTTCTACACTAGTGGAAGCTACTAAGGTGACCCACCTAAGGAACTGACTTTATGTAATCTGCTCTGTTTCCTTCACTTATTCATTTTTAGAACATACTGCAATTTATACAAATAGATAATCTATTATCTCTTTGCACTGTAACCTATTTTCCGGGTCAGGTAGGGGTATAAATAATTAAAAAATTATATCCGTTAACCAGTCTCTGTTTATTGGTAAAATACATTGACAAACATTCATAGCGAGCCAACAACCCGAGCATTATTCTGTTGCTAGTTGAGAATATTTGTCAATGTATTTTACCAATAAACAGAGACTGGTTAACAGATATAATTTTATTATTTATACCCCTACCTGACCCAGAAAATAGGTTACAGCACTTCATACCTCCTTCAGGCCCAACGTTCGGTGGTCATTGGGAAACATTATGTCTAACATCGATATTACTGTTATTTTTGAATTTGCTAGTTTATGCTGCTGTCTTGGCAAATTAAATCATGGTCAGAGTGTCGATAAAAGGGCGAAAAAAAAATACTTAACCGACATTGGGTCTAGTAGAATAGAGGTGTAGTCCATGATTGGCGTCTTGTTGTAGAACGCAACAGCGATGCTTATGTACTTAAACATATTTTGTACTTATAATGTTTTGTTTTGGTTGTCTGTGGTGTATAAGTTTTCTTTGCGATAGTTTATATACGTAGAGTTCGTATAGGTACATAAGTAATATCATTGTTCGAATGTTACCAGACAGAACTTTCTCGCGAATCGTATCTTCAAGGTCACACGTGCCACAACTGAGTACCCACAACCTAGAGTTCTGTAAACATGATTTCTAAAGTGCAACACATCGACCGACCGAACCTCTTTGGGGGCTCGCGAGACCACATCGAGAGCTTCTCGTGTCGGGTCTCCTGCGGTTACGCAAATATGTGCAGACACTCACAGGTAGAGCAGTCCGTCGTGGAGCGGCGGCAGCCGGCGCAGCCCCGCGCCGCGGCACTCGAGCCGCGCGCCCCCCAGCGAGCACGTGCAGCCGGCGCCGGCAGCTGGCGCGAGGGGCGAGGGGGCCGCGGGGGGCGAGGGGCAGGCGCCGCTGGCCGCCCGCGCCGCCAGCAGCGCCAGCGCGGCCGCCAGCACCGCCCGCGCCGCCATGCCTCACCGCCGGCGCCCGCCGCGCCGCCGCCTGCCGCCCGCATCGCTCCGCACTCCGCGCGCCATGCCGCGCCGCGCACCACTCACTGCACTGCACTCTGTACCGCTGCACCGCTGTACCGCTGTACCGCTGTACCGCTGTACCGCTGTACGGGAGAGGACCACACCGCTGCTGTCACTGGCGCCGGTGCGCGGTGTTGTCGCGAGGGCCGCTCCACGTGGGTCGGCGCGGGAGAGAACGACGAGCGCGGCGACACTCCGTCGCGAGGGACACGCGGAGACTGGCGGTCCGGCGTCCGCCGGTGTTGCCGCACGCGAGCTTCGAAATCCGGGTGGCGAAACAAGAAATTGTCGAGAAAAGTATTATGTATGGATTAAAAAATGTGAAAAATCGGGGGACAGGCAGAAAAAAGTAATAAATGTATATTTATATACCTGTCCACGTCGGCGGTGACCTTCTCCCACACTTCTACTATCTATATGTAATCATTCATTCGAATGCTGTCCTACCTGTGACATGGACACAAACTCACTTTCGCATTCATACCATCGCTCCACGCCCGCAATAATGTTTACTTTTTTACGAAATTGTGTAGGTACCTATAATGATATTCTGTAAATATTAAGAAACATACCTATGTTTCCTACATGTTTCACGAAACTAGTACTTCGAGATTCGATAAAATCACGAAGTTATAGAAAATCGGGAGATCTACGGAAAAATTGTGATATCTGGCAACAACCTCTGCCTCCCGTCCCGCGACACTTCCCCGCGCCCCGCGCCCGAGCCACCGTGTCTGCGACGGCTCCGTATCCTCGTCGAGCCGCATCAGCAGCGATGAGTCCAGAGCGCTCCCAGATTTCCCGAGAGATCTGCTCGTTCCGGTGCTGTACTGTATATGTCAAAGGACAGGAACTTTTCCAAGTGCACGCACGCGCCATTACGATTTGCGAAATTTAGCAGTGTCAGAGTCATCAGTCCTTGGATGGGTGACCACTATTGGTATTTTCCATGTTTCAAAGGGCACGTTAAGAAGTCGGTCCATGGTTCTTATCAATTGAAGGCATTCGTTAAGATAAATCGTCTGCAGGAGCGGCTTGAGGACACTGATCGTCAGGGGGACGCTGGTCTGACACTGATGACTATTCCGTATACGATAACATTGATGGAACAAATGATTATATCGAAATCTACCGTCAGGACACGATACGAAAAGTATCTTTTAGAAGAACAATAAAAATATAATACTTCGAGGCCGATGAGGTAGTCTTTATGTTTGTTGTTATGTTATGGTGGTATTTGTGTAGTAATTTAATAACAGTAACTATTTATATTATACTTGTATACTAAGTATTCATTTATTACCTTTTTTGTCACTTTCACACCCTGCACTCCTTCCACTCATAGTTACAATGACACAATACTCTCCCGCCACAACAAGCACATATCATAATAATACACACTCATTTTACACATCGCTTTCCTCTCCCAATAGCTCAGGGAAAATACGGTAAAAAATTAGCTTAGCTAGACATAATTCAGAATAGACTTATAATAATTGCTATCTTATAGAGGTATATTAGAGATGTAATTTTGAATTATTAAGGCTAAAAAAACGAGCGCTTAATCAAGATTTTTCTAGAAAACCCAATTTTTATTTTGTACATGAATAACAATAAATACTAACTGATATTTAATTAAGTAGACATTTGATAAACACAGTTAACTTATTGATGGATAAAAATGTTATAGTTAGGCATGCAGGTGTTTTAACTGAAAATGTCGTTGAGCTGCGTTGCTTAAGAAATAAAAATGAGAACTAATATTTCTTTTATTTAACACTTTATTCCATATAAGTATACAAACATACATTGAACAAACATTGGACAAACATTACAATCCATAAAAGGCTACTTTATCTCTTACAGAGATAAACTCTCTTTTTTGTACCGATTTTGTAACGATAATGTCCCTAAATGTATTGAATTTAAAGAAATACTCATCAATTGAGCAATTTTTTTTAAGAAACACATTTTTCAACTTTAGCTTACTTAGTTACTTAGTACTTGCGTTTCTTACAAATGTTTAATTTTTAGCAATTTACAATACTTTATTATATGTTTCAAGCAAATCGCTGTTATTCGTTTTTCCGAGGTCAAACCGTATTTTTCCTGGGCTTACAGGGTGGGACGAAAGAACAGCGCCCACTTCTTGGAGCTGAGCATAATGCTGAGTCTCTGTGCCACAGTGGCAATCTTTAAATGTTAATACGTGAACGAATAACAGACAATATGCAACAAGCGTGTGGCACATCCACACCCAACAGGACAATAAATACTATGTTACTCGGTCCTGTAGAAAGAAGAACTGCCACCCTCCTTAATTAAAAATTAAAAGGCATTAAGATTGATAGTACTGGGCCTGCGTCAAATAAGTAACTTTGGAGTTGATTGACAGTATAGAGTTGTCGAATTGTCGAATTTTTAAACAGCGATGCTAACATTAGATTATCTACATCATATAATAGTGTTCAATCACTTATAATTTCAAATGCCCCACATAGGACGAGAAAGAAATAAAACTCACAACTCGGTGTCAATATAATGCTTCCAAAACAATAATGCAATGACTTATATACTAGACATACATATTAATCAGTTAAAATAAGAAGGGTAGAGGTGCGTTATACACTTACTACAAACTGATATCATATCAGTTCGACTTTCGAATAAGCAGATGACGTGTCCTCATATCAGTGATATGAGGACACATCTGCTTACTCGAAAGTCGGACACATCTTTACAGTCCAAATTGCATTCAGCCAGGCAAGGTGATGAGTCGGTTTCGGTATTCGGCGAAGAAATTGACAGATTATTTGTCGATCTCACCATTAGCCAGGCCGACGGCAAAGAGGACGCTTACAAAGTCCTGCTACCCCTGAATGAAAGGAACGCAGTAAAGAGATTTGCCGAAGGCTTACGTAGTCAAAGGTTAGGGACAACATCATGGCTAGGAACCCAATTTCTTTGAAAGATGACATTAGGGTGGCTTTGGACGAGTCGAGGTACATCCTCTGACCAGCGCCCGCAGCCTCGACATAGATAGCAACCGATTTCGGTCGTTAACTCCTAACGATCTTATTCTAAATGTTATAGTGTTCATAATCATATCGGTTTTTGTTGGAAGCCTGAATCGTAGTTTCAATGGAAACCGATATTTTGATACTAAAGACTCTAATTCTCCAATTAAAATAACATTGTTAGGACTTAACGACCGAATTCGATAACATAACGATCGCTATCTATGTCGAGACTGCGGGGGCAGGTAATGTTGTTTAACCGATTTACGTATCGTACGTACGATTTCCATAGCAGCTATATTGTTAGTCGTTTGTTTTGAGTTTGGATGACCCTAAAGGTCTTCATCGAATACTGCTTTTGCTGCTTTGACGAATCCATCTCATACGTTAGTGTTCTGGAAAATCCCCACGCATCTAAGGCTCGTCATCTCCCTTAACGCACTCCTGGAGGAGCGCAAGCGCAACTCCTTGCCTCCAGCATTAGCTCATTGGTTGCTAACTCTTTGCTCTGCAGGTTTGCCTGGTTTATACTTTTTTGGAACATCTTGGTTGCCTTTAGCAGTATGCAACTGTTGAGCGTGCCAGTTGGTCCCATTTACAGCGCACCGGGCAGTTTTAACTAAAAGCGTTGTGTTCCGCTTGGTGGCTTAACTGTACTTTGGTGCAGTTTCTACATTTTCTGATTCGCCTGCGAGCCAATCTGTGCACTCCGTCTTCATGTGTGGGGAACCACAGTGACTACACAGGTCTACAGGATCTTTGCAGAAAAGCTTACTATGTCCATATCCTAGGCATCGCGTGCATTGGACCAATGGGGATTGGTCTTCCACCTTAACGCGCTGGAGATCAACGTGGGTCTAACGCTAATAGCTCTTTGCCAAATAACAGGGGACACACTAAGCACTACATGGTTGGTGTGAGGATTTCTCGCTCTTCTTCTGTATTTTATTTCCATCCTGTTTTCCTCGTCCTCGAGGCTGCGAAAAAGGCCCTCATTCTGATTTAGAGTAATATCGTCGTTTGTGTTTATGTCTAATACGTATTTGATAATCAGAAGGGGATCTGTTTTTCACCTCCTCGACGGTGAGGTCCTTCCTTTTCCAGTCTTTCCTTGATTTTACTTCTTTCTCCTTTGGTCCCGAATCCCATTATTACTTTCCTGTCTTTTGCTTTTCTGACTTTTTCCACTTTATCCAGCGTTCCTTTGCGTTAACCGACTTTCTAACCTTATCGAGAACTTCATCACCGCTTTCGGTTACATCCTTCGACGTTATGATGACTGAGTGTAGTGTGGATCGTTTTGGTGATAAGGCTGTTTATCCATTTGTTTTTCTGAGGCGATTTATCACTCCTCCATTTTCCTATTATTTTCGTCTAGTTGTTTAGCGTCCTGTTCGATTCTGGCTAAGAGGACTTCATTATCATTCATCTTTTTCTCTGCCGTATATAGTTTTATATCGGTCTTTAGGTTCCTTGAGTGTAAGTGAGTTTTTCCTCTTGTCAAGCAGGCTTTGGCCTCCGAGGTCTTGTCTATGTAGAAGCACCTTGGTTGTTTTGGTATTGATCTTGGTTTGGCTTGTGATGGGCCTTTGTTACGTTGGGTATGTCGTGGGGGTTGGGCATGTCCATCTTATGTGTCTAGGCTTAATTTAAATTCGCTAACCTCTATAACATTCGACGGAATGCAACTATGTAATGTACTTATTTCGTTCATATTTTTTTGCATGTTATTTTTATATTTGTATGCCTATCGGCTGAACACGGCGCTCAAATACTTAATTAAAACATCTACTATTGTAAATCCTGTGTTTCATAAATAAATTGATTGATTGATTGATTGGAATTCGTATTCCATACAGTGACAAGGTCAAGAACCTAGGTGTTTATTTTGAAAACACTTTATCCTGGAATCCGCAAGTTGGTAGGAAGATGTTCGCTGCCGTTGGGTCACTTCGACGACTGCGTAATTTCCTGCCACCTCCCACTAAAGTTGCTTTTGCACAATCCTTGTTTTTGCCGATTCTGGACTATGTTGCTATCCTGATCTTACTGCCGAACTGCTCAATAAACTTGAGCGACTCCAAAACCTGGCCATTTGGCTCATATTTGGACTTCGGAAGTATGACCACGTTTCCGAATACAGAAGTCGTCTATCTCAAGGAATGCTTTCAATTTCTTTCTTCCGCCCACAATCGCCGCCTTCGTTCTACGGATAATCTACGGCTTTATGTTCCACCCAACACGTCCAAATTTTATGGTCAGTCTTTTACTTTGCAGGCCATCCGTCTGTGGAACTCTCTACCTGAATCAGTCTTTGAATGTTTTCAAGGCAGGAGTTAAAGAGCTTTTTTTTTTTAATCCTTTAATTTACTCTTTCTCTTTATAATTATTATTATTTATTATTTTTTTTTCATCGGTAATCATTAATTTTGCTTTAAAAATTGTTTAACTCTTTTATTATATATTTATAAGGTACTTATGTGTGTATTATATCTGTTATGTATGTAGTATCCATCTATATGTATATATATATTTATTATGTATAGCTATTTATGTATATAATATATATATATTTCTCTCTCGGCTAGTTGCTACCCCACCATTTGGAAGAAGACTCATGTGATCCCTCTATCTAAACTGTCTGAACCTAGATCCTTCTCAGACTTTCGTCCATTTCTATTTTACCCTTCCTTTCCAAAGCCTTGGAGCAGATGGTGTACAAGCAACTGGCTGATTTTTTGGTCACTAATAACTTACTAAATCCATTTCAATCTGGTTTCCGCCCCGACCATAGCACAGCTACTGCTTTACTGAAGGTGACAGATGATATTCGGTATGGAATGGATAATAAATTACTTACCATCCTAATTCCACTCAATTTCAGCAGTGCATTTAACTCTGTGGATTTCGACATAATGCGGGTATCCTTCGGTTTACCAATATTTCAGAGTCATCTGTCGCATGGTTCAATTCTTATCTTCGGGGTCGTATTCGTATTCGTATTCGTTGGCGGGCCGGTTTCCGCAACTCGACGTCTGGATGCGCCTATTTTGCGTGCGGGGGAATACCTAATACTGCCACCCAAGTTCTTGGAGGAAACCGAGCAACTTTGGGATGTTGCCACAGGCTTCGGGGAGAGACTCCGGTCTTCCAAGGTGGGTGGCTCGATGTAAGGCCACCTCCTCGCACTCCAAGAGCACGTGGGCGGCTGATTCTTCGGCCTCCATGCACGCTCTGCACAGGGGGCTGTCTGTAACACCTATATTAAACAGATGTTTGTTGTAATGACCGTGACCTGTTAGTGTACCCGTGACCAAACACAGCTGCGCCTTGGAGAGGCGCATAAGTTGTCGAGTAAGGCGCACACTCCGAGCTGGGATTGCCGCTCTGGTTTGCCTGCAGTCTACCCTTATGGTCCAGTCATTGTTGTGTAGCGATGTAGTTCGCTGATGAAGCCATGATTTGATTTGGCAAAACGGCAGTGGGACGATTGGCTCAGGGCCCTGCACCATCATTGCAGATCCCCTTCTCGCCAGCTCATCCGCAGCGTCGTTGCCCCTTGATCCACTGTGTCCCTTAATCCACTGAAGAGTTATGTCGTTGTGCGAGCACACCTCCATCAGAGATTGGTGACACTCTAAGATGAGCCCAGAAGTCTATCTTCGGGGTCGCTCGCAATGCACCGCTCGGAGGATGTCTCCTCCAACTGGTGCGACCTTGTTGCGGGCGTTCCTCAGGGTGGCGTCCTATCTACGTTACTTTTCTCTCTATTCATCAACACTCTTTCTAATGTTATCCCCTCAAATTTTCATTTCTACGCAGACGATGTGCAGATATATCGCCATTTCAATGTTGCTACTGTCGATGACGCTGTGGCTGCGATTAACGAGGATCTAACACGAATTAATGTTTGGGCTAAGACCTTTGGTTTGCTAGTGAATCCTCGTAAGTCTCAAGCTATGATTATTGGCAGTAGATACATGCACAATTCAGTTCAACAGTCCATAATACCCCCATCATACTTGATGGCGTTGCTATAGAAATAACCGACACTGCTAAGAACCTTGGTGTGATGTTTGACAACAATCTGTCATGGAGGGCCCATTGTGATTGTGATATATTAAGTATCAAAGGTCCATTTCTCTTTTCACTGCCGCAAACGGCTTCAAAATTTCTTACCTCTAAATACCAAAATAGTTTTGGCCCAGTCTTTACTGCTGCCTATTATTGACTATGCCGAGTTTGCATGCTGGATGTAACTGAAGAACTGTTAGACAAGTTAGAAAGACTCCAAAATTTCTGCATACGCTTTATTTTCGGCTTGCGTAAATTTGACCATGTCTCCCAGTATCGATCTCAACTCAAGTGGTTACCTATTCGACTCCGTAGAGAGAGTCATATTCTGTGTCTTTTTTTCAAAGTTCTTTTCAATCCATCTTCGCCAAGATATTTAAGTGAGCGATTCCATTTCATGCGTTCTCCTTCCAAACTTTCTCGTTCTCACATGACTTCCCTCCTACGCTTTCCTACTACTCCGACTACGGAATTTTACAATTTCTCCGTCTCCATGCATTATGGAATGCATTTCCCCCTGTTATACGCGATAGCCAATCCCTACCCATTTTTTTTTTTTTAAACTCGACTAAAGGAACACTATCTCAAGTTGTCTCAGTAACTCAGTCAGCCTATTTATAGATATTTATATAAGTATTTAATATATTATATATGTCGCAGATAGCGATAAATTAGCGATAGAATTCATTATTCAAACGGTCAACTGACTATCATAATACGCGGTTTGCTGTGGGAACTGTGGCCAAAAAAGCAAACAAAATATTTTACTAAAAATAAATAATGCACTACAAAACGATCCAATACTAATAGCAAACACACTTAATAACTACTTTGCAAATGTAGGAAATGTAAATAATGCAAATATAGACCCAAAAAATCAATTTACTACCAACAACAGAGTAAATAACAGTATGTACCTCAACCCTGTTACACCAAACGAAATAAATAAAATAATTCGAGGCCTAAAAAACAAACATAGTTGCGGTGTAGACGAGATACCACCAAAATTATTAAAAGCATGTGCAGACGAACTTACACTACCCTATTACCTCTTAGTAAACCAATCATTCTCCGAAGGCGTTTTCCCAGATCTCTTAAAAAAGGCTTTAATAAAACCGATCCATAAAAGTAACTCTAAATGCGACCCCAGAAATTATAGACCTATAGCCCTATTGCCTACCAGTTCTAAAGTTTTCGAAAAAGCCATGTGCAACAGAGTCTATTCCTTTTGCGAGAAGTATAAACTATTTGACGAGTCTCAAAATGGTTTCAGGAAAAACCGCTCTACCACCTTTGCTGTCTACACATATATCCAAAAAATTCTAGATATTTTAAATAATCAACAGTACGCAATCGGTTTATTATTGGATATGTCGAAAGCCTATGACAGGGTACAGTATCCCATTTTATTAGAAAAATTATATAACATTGGTATTCGTGGAGTAGCGCATAAATGGTTTACATCTTATCTCCAAAACCGAATTCAAAATGTGGAACTAGAGCACTTTAACTACAATACATGTGAAATAACTAATATAAGATCTGACGGACATCATATGACTGGCTCTATACCACAGGGAAGTGTCCTTGGATGCTTGTTATTTTTGATTTACATAAACGAATTACCCAAAATCTTACACACTCCTTGTGTCCTGTTCGTGGATGATATATCTATGATAATTCCATCTACTGGCTGTGATAATATAAATAAAAAAATTCAAAGTACGCTGTCAGAAGTAACGCAATGGATGTCGGCCCACGGCCTGGAACTAAATCTAGAAAAAACAAAAATTATGCAATTCCGTCCTCATCAAAAAACAGCTCTGGATATCCAACCAACTTTCAACAATACACGTATAGAATGTGTTAATACATTTACACTTCTGGGAATAAACATTGACACCGTCATTAACTTCAAACAACATATACAACAAATTAAATCCAAACTATCTAGTTTTACTTATGCCCTCCGAGAAATAAAGAAAACGACTGATACGTCCACTGCTCTAACGGCCTACTACGCTTATACTCACTCAAGACTTAGCTACGGTGTGATATTATGGGGAAACAGCACAGACACACAAGAACTTTTCATAATGCAAAAAAAGTGTATACGTATAATTGCAAATTTAAAAAGAACAGATAGTTGCCGACCATTTTTCACACAATTGCAAATCTTAACATTGACAGGTATATACATCCTGGAAATGTGTAAATTTGTAAGGAAATACACCCATCTATATATTAGCTTAAAAGAAATTCCCCGCCATTACACACTGAGATCCAGAAGAGCCGATATACTTGTCCGCCCGCTCTCAAAACTAAAAATGCATAGTACAGGTCCATATGCGATGTCAACCAAAATTTATAATAAAATTCCATCATATCTACAAAAAGAAAAGAATGACTTAAAATTTATAAAACAAGTAAAATCCTTTTTAATAGAAAAATCCTATTATAATTTAAATGAGTTCCTAAATGATAAAAATTTATAGCTTGACATGTTTCGTATAATTTAATCTATTCTAATAATCTAATATACTCTAATAATATTCTAATAATATATTGATAATAAAAATAGATAAATATCTATTTAACTTAATAAATATTGAATTGATTGATAATAATATAATTTATTCGTCGACCATGACAAAATAAAAATTTGCATGCAACAATGAAGCCTCTGTCTCTCTCTATTGCTACACCCTAAGGGGTACACATGTGATACTAATGTTACGTAAACCTAAGACCTTAAAACCCATGTGAAAGCAATAAATTGATTGATTGATTGATTGATTGAGAGAGTAACTAAACTTGGTGGCGCTGGTATCGCCGGAAAAGGCACCGTGACGACATTAACGGTAATATAAGGTCTGCACATCGAAAATGACGGACACTTTGCTACTAGCCTTCAAAGGAGTCGGAGCTCCACTGAACACATTTACGACTGTGAGTGATTTGATTACCTACTATCACCCACGCGTGGAAGAATCCGGTGAGTCGTTAGCTAATAAGAAGTTGATCATGGGATTTGAGCAAGGAGGAATTGTGACTACTCCGGTTGAATTCCACAGACTGCACGCGAGGGTTTAGTTGTATGGCGTGAGGCGCGTGCATATGTTTTCTCTTCAACAGAAAGCATCTCGAGTTCCATGATTATAATCGAATGTGAATACGATGTCGATTTCCTATAGTAGCTTGCAATAGTATCGCCTTTGCCCGAGCCACCTTTACCACGCGACTGGCATCGTCCCGGTCGCTAGCAACGCCCATACCCCCGAACCCACCATCTCCGACATATATATTATACCTAAGTATTTATTAATATGTATTTTAGTATATAGGCGTTTATATTATGTATTTATTGTGTGTAATATCTATATATCTTTGGTCTTATAAAATACTCCTATAATCAAACCATTATTGCTATAAATCTTATTGTATTCCTATAACAGTGATGTTTTGTTAATGTATTGTTCTATATTTTAAGTATCGCTCTTTGTCTACAAAAAAAAAAAAACTTTAAATTAGTTTTTCCTTCCAAGGGTTTGCTCGAAGAAATCTCTTACAGAGATAAGCTCGCCTTTTGTGTATTGCAATTTCTGTCCTATGTTTGTTCAATGTATGTTTGTAAGCTTATATATGCAATAAAGTGTTAAATAAATAAATGTATAAATGTGTGGTTTTAATTTTTGTTTATAAATAAATAATTAATTATGTAGGTATTTCATATCTGCATCCGTATTTTGGACAACCTGCCTGTTCTATAAAGTTATACTCCTACACCCAAAGGTGCCTGGAAGAGATTGCTCTTAGTGATAAGGTCGCCTAATTGTACTCTTTTCAGTATTGGGCTTTGTAGTATATTCTCCTTTTGTGCAATAAGATGTATTTGTATTGTATTGTATTGTATTGTATTGCATTGCGTTGCGTTGCATTGCATTGCATTATATTTCGCCGTTTTAGATTTGGCCGGATTCCTTGGTTGGAGTCCAAAAAATGTTGGTAGGTATGTGTCAATTGTGTAAATTAAGTAAATTTTTAGTCTAGTAAGGTTTCTATAAGTTTTATAAATTATAATATACGAATATATAATAATCTACCATTATCAGAATCACGAAGAGTTTATTTTCAACAAGATGGTGCTCCTGCACACAACAGCCGAAACACTCGTTGTTCTTTGAATAGACAATTTGGTGAGCAGTGGATTGGGACTCATGGCCCTGTTTCTTGGCCAGCGCGTAGTCCGGACTTAACGCCGCTTGATTTCTTCCTATGGGGCTATTTGAAAAATGAAATTTATAAAAAGAAATATGACAGTGTCGAAGAATTAAAAAACTCGCTCTGTACTTATAATTATTATTATTTTTGAAATTTGAAATAATAATTATAATTATTATTATAATTATTATTTTTCAAATAATTTTATTGTTTGATTGCATATACATCTTCTTAATCATTTTTGTAGCTACAACAAAAAGTTACTTCTTGTTATGGCCTGACAAAAAAAACTAAGTACTTTAAATGTATGAAAAAAGTTTTTTTTTTTTTTTTTTTTTTTCTGATTCTGTATAACTGCCGTGCGCAGCGTAGGCTCGTAGATCTCGCCGCGCCCAATCTAACGACACCTCGCACGAGATGCTCCGACGCTGAAAAAAGGCAAAAAATTTGCTTTTTGTTCAATTTGTAGTGCCGTCTCCCCACTAAAGACAAACACTACGTCATCTGCGAAGGCTTGAGCATAATGTCCCCTACTCTCCGCAGCCCTCAAGAGGGGGTCCAAAAGGAGGTTCCAGAGGATCGGGCCCCCGATTGACCCCTGGACACATCCCTTGTTTGTTTCCCTCTCGCATTGTTCCCCGGCATACCTTACAAACACTTTGCGGTCTCGAAGATAACTGTCCATGGTTCGCCTCAGGTTGATCGGACATTGTTCTTCAGCCAGTCGGACTCGTATGGCCGGCCACCATGCGCTATCGAAGGCTCCCTCTATATCCAAAGACACTAGTGTGACAATTTTCTTTTCATCAAGCATTTTGTTCACATGTTTCATTAGGTTATAGAGGGAGTCCTCGGTACTACGCTGTGGCATGAATCCATACTGGTTGGTACTCATCCTTGGCAACAAGTAATATTTGAGGCGGGCCACCAGCATCTTCTCATAGACTTTCCCGAGGACGGGCAGCAGTCCTATTGGTCTATAAGACTTGGGGTTCGTATAGTCATCTTTCCCTGATTTCTTTAGTATGACTACTGCTGCTCTTTTCCACACCGTTGGGAAGTGGTGGTGTGCCAGGCATTTATTCAGGAGCGCGAGGAATACATCGGGTTTTCTTCTGACAACTTCAGCACAGATGTCGGATGTGAGGCCGTCCATTCCGGGTGCTTTCTTCGGGTTGAAAGACTCCATTGCACGTGCCAGCTCTACCATCGTAAACGGCGGATCACACAATTCATTTTGCTCACACACGTTTATGTTATCGGCCTTAGCTCTGACGTTTTTATGGTAAGCGCTGTCGCTATCCGTGAGATCTTTAGGATAGAAGGTCTCTGCTAGTAATTTCGCCGAGTCCTTCGCATCCAGCACCTTCCCATCCTTCTCCAATGGCACGTCTTCTTCCCTACTTTGTGTCCGTCCAATCACCCTATAAATTCCCTCCCATACCCCCTCCCTATCCTGCTTTCCGCAAAACTCCTTCCAGCTCTCGGTTTGAGCTTTTTTGACCTCTGTTTCATATTTTTCTTTTTGTTTCAGGTAGTCGGCGATCACCATCGGTCTTCGGGTCGACGCAGCACATCGGATCCTACGTTTTTTGGTGGCGACAGCTTTCTTCATCCCTGCGAGTTCTTCGGACCACCACGGCAAGGTAAGTTTATCTCTAGATTTTTTATGCGGTATGGTTTGTATGTATTCTATTGTATTTGTAAAATTTTGTACTACTGACTCTATTTTCTCTACACTATTGATTTTGTTTATTTCTTTTTCCGTTAATTGTTTTTCTATCATTAATTGGTCAAGTTTCTCATGAAAGCTTGGCCAATTAGCTTTTTTGGTATTATATTTTCTAGTTACTCTTTCTACTTTTGTTCCTTTAGCTTTTTGTAATAAAATTTTGAATACGATGCCGTTGTGGTCCGAACTCGTGAGACCATCGTCTACCCTCCAGTCGTCCACCAGATCCAAGATATCTGTGGTACAGGTTGTGATGTCCACATGGCTGCTGAATCGTTTACCTCCTCGAATGGTGTCGAAAGTTGGTATATTACCTCGGTTTAGTATATTTAGGTCCAGCTCTCCGAGAGTCCCAGCAACTTCTTCTCCTCTGAGGTCCACAGTTGGACTGCACCACCATGAGTTTTTTGCATTGGCATCTCCTCCAACGATAAGCCTGTTTGGCCCTGCTTCAGTTGCCACCCTCTTTAGATGTTCGAGGTAGTCATCTATGGGCTTGTCCGGCTCGAAATAAAAAGAGACAAGCGTGATCTCCCAGGCGTCAGTTTGGATTCCTATCACCACAATATTACTTGTAGTGAGTTTTGGGTACTGTTTTACGACTATGTCTTTATTAAACTGCAATTGCTGCTTTGACAGTCCCATTTCCCGTTTTGACGCTCTGGAAGATTCTAACGCCCCTGTAACTCCTCATAATTCCTGTACTGCCTACATATGGCTCCTGAAGCAGTGCCACCGCCGTTCCACGTTTTTCAGCTTCTAGCAATATTTCGTTTGTTGCTAGGTTTTTTCGCTGGAGGTTTGCCTGCATTATTTGATAGTGCATTTTTACTGTTGAGACGCCTTTAGCAGTACGCTACTGTAGAGCGTGCGATGTCATCCCATTTCTTCCGGACTGGACAGTCTTTGCTAAAGGCGTTATGAGCACCGTTTGTTGCTTTGGCTCGGCTGCAGTTTATACATTTTGGGGCCTCATCTGTTAATCTATCTTGGCACTCCTTACTTAGGTGCGGGCCGCCGCAGTGACTGCACAAGTCCGCTGGTTCCTTGCAGAATTTTCTGCCATGGCCGTATCCCAGGCAACGGGTGCATTGTACCAAGGGGGATTGGTCTTCTACCACCACTCTTTGGAGGTCGACACGTAGCTTCCCTGTCGTTGTGGCTCTTCTCCAAATTTTTGGTGAGACGCTCAAGACGATGTGGCCATTGTGTGGGTTTCTCGCCCTACGGCGGTATTTGACCACAATCCTATCTTCTTCCTCATTTAGGTCTTTGAATAGTTCCCGGTTCTGGTTTCTGAGGGCCGCGATGACTTCCTCATTACTGTGGATCGTCAGCACGTCCTTCAGCACCAGGAGCGGGTCCTTATTTTGCACATCTTCGACGGTTAGATGTTCGCTCGCCGTTTCTAGACGTTGCTTGACCTTGCGTCTTTCCTCCTCGGTACTGCATCCCATGATTATTTTCCTATCTTTTCCTTTCCGTACCCTTTCTACTGTTACCCAGCCATCCCGTGCGTCCACTACCTTCCTTACTCTTTCCAGTACCTCATCCGCGGTTTCTTCCTCTTTTGTTGAGGTTACAACCACTGAATGAAGGGCTACGGGTCTCTGGTCTTTTTCTACGGCCTGCCTAGCTGTTATTCTTGCATAGGTCGCTCTTTCAAACATGTCCTTCTGCTGTACTATTTCTTCCTTTAGGTCGTCTAGTTTTTTGCTGTTTTCGTAGAGCACTCTGGTCTGTTCCTCCATCTTATATTTGTCCAGGTATTCCTGGAGTCGTTCCATCCGTGCCCCATTTTCCAGAATGATCTTCGTTTGTCTTTCCATCATTTCCTTTAGGTCTTCATTTTTGGCGTCTTCTTTGGAAGGTTCTCCTGTTTTTGGCGTACTCGGGTCTTTTTTACGGGCCATTTCTGCCTCTTGAACTATTTGGTATAGCCTATCAATTGCCTGAATCACTTCCGTTTTTATTTCTGTCTTCAGGTTTCGCGAATTATTCAGATGGGTTTTCGCTTTATGGAGGCATGCTCTGGCTTCGGTAATCCTGTCTGCCTTTGGTTTGAGCTTTTGGGTGACTTTGGGGGGACTAATCGTTGTCCCTTGAAGCTCTATCGAGGCTCTCCTCATAGTCACTTTACTCCCTTGGCTTTGGGATATTCCGGGCTTTTCCCTTCCGTACATCTTTACTGGTCCGGGGCCTCCGGTCTCCCATTCCCCTATACTTCTCCTTACTCTGGTCAAGTCGGAGGGGCCTGCCCTCTCCATGTCGCTGGGGGATATTGATTTTTTCTTATCTGCGTCAGTGGGGGGAGTTTTCTTGATGGGGGTGCGGATTCCAAACATGTTATTTGGAGGTACACGTCAGTGGGTGTAAAAGGCCCAGTCGTAATATTCCTCTGATAATTCGGAGGATTTAACATACACAATACACACAAAATGTAAAGTCAGAATTATATAGAGTCGGGATTAATAAGGTAAGAAATTGTTCTATTTTACTAGCTTTATATATATATACAATACAGTAAATTGTGAGATTATTTTATTTTAACTTCTAACTTTTGTTTTTGTTTTTTTTTTTTTTTTTTTTTTCTTTTATCTTCAGGTCCTGTACGCAGTTTGTTTGCAGGTGCGCCGCGTTCCAGTTCCCGGTAGGAGTCAGGTAAGTTTTTCTATATATCTAGTCAATTTTAGGGGTTTCAAAACACAAGTGCAATACAATTGCAGTCACAATAATTATACTGATAAAATAATGTAAAAATATAATAAAGTCAAAAAAAAAATAAACTATAATATAGTACCTTTTTCTTTTTCAGGTGCAGTCGGTCTACCATGCAGATACGTTCCAGTACACGGCAAGTGTCAGGTGAGTACTCGTTGGTTATTTTTCCTCCAATTTCTCAATGAAGCGTCTCTATGTAGAGTCGTAGTTTCGTTTTATTTTACTCTATACAGTCTATTTATATTACACAAGTATATTCTAGAAAAATGTAAAAATTTTCTTAATCTAATATAGTTACGCTCTATGTAGAGTCAATACTCTATCACGCACAAGTAGAGGAGTCCGAGGGCTTTCAAACAAAGAAAGTCCCAGTCTCCTACGTCGTCTGGGGGCTGAGATATGCAGGTTACAAGCCTTCCAAGATGGCGGCCAAGATGGCGGCCGTCAAATTTGGAAGGCCGCAGCTCCTCAACAAAACGTCGCAGGAGACCGTGCGACGGCTCCCCGTGCTCGTCTCGGTGTCCTCTACCAATTTCCGTGGTCAGCTCTACAGGTAGAGTCGGTCCACCCTATCTTCTTGGAACGTGGGTGGCAGATGGCCACTAGTGTCCCAAAGCTCCTATTCCAAACCGCGTTTTGCTACGACTTTTGGAACCGAAGTTATGGCCGTTTAAAAGAATCCAAGATGGCGGACCAAGATGGCGGCCAAAACTTCAGCGCCTCGTAGCTCCTGAACTACTGGTCGCAGAGGGGTGTGCGACAGCTCCCTGAAAAGGTCTCGGTGAGCTCTATTCGGGGCTGCTATTGGCTCAGGGTGGTAGAGTTCCAATCCGACTTCTTCGACTCTACCTAGAGTCAGTCAAGGTTCTAGAAGCCGGATCAGGTGCAGACAAACCCTCTGGTCTGTGGTCCTGGAAATCTCTACCCCGCGACGCTATCTTCTTCCCCGCTCTATATAGAGTCTTGGACTCTTCAGGAGGGATATAGCTCTCGAAAAACTACGCTGTTATAAAAGAACCCCGTCAAAATTGGCCTAATGGTTTCTGAGATATAGATTTTATTAAATTTTTCAATTTTTAAGTTACGTAATTTGAAACTAAAAATGACCCCCCCCAATTTTGAAGATAAAAATTTGGAAAAATTCCTGAGAGTAGTGTGCGGGGAAAAAATAACTTTCACGGTCGAAAATCGAAAATCGATTCAGTAGTTTTTGAGATCTGAGCCCCCCAAATTTTTAAACAATTTTTAAAATTTCAATTCGTCTGCCTACTTTGCCTAGTTTTAACAACCCTTATATGTTATCCAAAAATTTTTGAAATTTAATATTTATTCTCTATACTTATCTAACTATTTATGTATGCAAAGAAAATCCCTCAAAGTTCACAAATATCTGTTCCAGCCCTTTTTCCCCGGGAGCTTGGATTTTATCGGAAATTTTTGGTTTGTATGTGGAAAATATTAATTAATTCGAAAAGTACTGGGTGGATTTTAATCAAAGTTGAATTTCCACAAATCGTATGTTGTGTTCTATTATATAAAATTTTTCCGGTGGAAAAAGCGCTGTGCCAGTGGTACTTTGAGGGGTTTTCCCTATGGGGGATGAAATTTGGCCTAAAATGTCTTAACTTTGTACTAATTATATCTATTGAATTAAGTAATAAAATATTCTAATTTTTTACAATCTTGTTCCTTAATGGCTATTAAATCTAATTTTGATTTTTAAAGAATAGGTTGCTGCTTTAAATTTTTATTCAGGGGCTGTACAACTTTATGTTGTGCAGTTACAATTTTTAAAGGGCTGTAATTTTCCAACCTTTTGAGATTTTTTCGTTCCGGAAGTGGTGGTCTTCTTCGCCCGGCTGCTCCTATCGGCTGGTGTCCCAGAAGTCTGTCCAGGTGCTCTGGATCCTCTTTCCGACCCACGTGCCGCTCCCAGTATTTTTGGAATATCTCCTGAGGGCACGGGCGGAAAATTCCGGAAGATGTGTCAAATTGTAGGCCTCGATACCCCTCAACTTTTGGTGTCCAGAAAAAGGGGGGGTATCGATCTAGATTCTGCAGCGCACTCCGATTTGTATCACTTTTTGCCGCACATGTGGTTTTTGGAGGTTAAAATTTTTCCAATTTCCACAGTTTTTCACTTTTCGCACTTTTTATCACTATCCCGTATAGGGCTCGCGAAAACTTGACGATTGACTCTAATTTCGAGCCGATCGGTCCACTTTTTCTATTTTTAACGAATTTTTGCGTGCGGAGCTGCTTTAAAATGATGCTCGCTCGGTGCGGGGAGAGGCGCTACTTCCAAGGTTAGGTTTTTTTTTTTTTTTTTTTTTAAAAAAATACATATAAAATCCACAGACTTTTTGTCCGTGCCTTTGTTTTATTAGTTTTGATTTGTTATAGTGTTAATTTTATGCTTATACTATACAGCGTACTGCTAGGTCGCACTTGTGTTACAGCATGCGTGATTTTCGCAAGTGCGACCCCAACTTAAAACTACGGGATGCGTTATTTTTTTTTATTTTTTTTTTGTTTTTTGTTTTTTTTTTGTTTTTGTTTTTTTTTTTTTTTTTTGTTTTTTTTTTTTTTTTGTTTTTTTTTTTTTTTTTTTTTTTTTTCCAGAGAGCATGCATTGATTTTTTTTTTTTTTTTTTTTTTTTTTTCCTTAAGTTATATACATACATATTGAATTCAATTTTATCTTATCTTATCTTATAATTTATTTATAAATGTTTATAAATGTGTGGGCAATTCATCCGAGGACGCGGCGCTCGCAGGATCGTTGTAGGTCAGTCCGTGACCTCGCGTACCGCTAATAGTTTTTCCACTACAGCCGCGTTACGGTTCCTTATTGCCATTTTCAGATTGTACTCGAGAATAGAGTTCTTTGTGGCTGAAACTGCAAGGCTTATAAGGCGTCCCGTCGCATCCTCACTGTCGTCTGTGTAGTATACACAGCTTTTAGTGTGGCGTGACACTGCCACTACTGCGTGCGGGACGCTGTCGTGCAGTTTTGTCCTCTTGGTGGCTGCGCGCACTATCACAACCCTCTCGTAGGTAAGTCCCTGGGCCTCATGTATCGTGAGAGTGCGTGATCCTTCTCCCTCCCCGTAGCCCTTGCTTTTAAGGGCTTCCTTATCCGCCTGCGTGTGTACCAGGAAAAGAGTGTTGGGGAGAGTGTGAGGTATCATTGCGTCCGAATACCTATCGAGTCGCAGGGATCTCACTCGGAGTGTGGACGCGTACACGCCATTGTAGACTTCGCTAAGGGCGTATGCAACGTCCATCGGGCTGCGATGCGTGCACAGAAGCTCCTGCGTGAATGTTGCCAGGAGGCTTGGGCGGTTATATCGCAGGGGGAAGAGATTCTCCCTGTCGATATAAGGCAGCTGGTTTATGTCTCCGATGAGGAGGATGTTTTCCGCTCCAGTGAGCCGAGTCGCGAGTACTATGGCCCCAAAGTGGTTCATGAGGGCCTCATCGACCATCAGTCTTTCACACGTCCCTCTCTCGGACTCTTTCAGGCCGTTGACTAGGACGGAGGCCATAGTTCTCACTCTTCTCTCAGCTGCTCGGCCCACCCTGGATATGAGTATCTTTTTAAGATCCTTAGCTGCCTCGGTGGTCGTGGTGATGATAATGTCTTTATCAGCGTTAAAGTTGGCCACCACCCAGGTTGTTTTGCCGCAGCCGGGGACCCCGTTGACCCAATCAATTTTCGGCACCGCCCATGACACGAAGGCGTCTCCTGCTTCCAACGCAGATTCCTCCTCCTCTATTCTCTTAAGGATCTGTTCGTCTAGCATTACCTTCGTGCATCGGGCAGTGACAACTATCGGGTCACCAGGGGGGGTCTTATAAGTCATTCTGCCTGTGTTTTCCGTCTTTTCATCGTCGAGCGGGACGAAACCATCGGTTCCACTAAACGCCATCATATGACGACTCATTTGTGTCCCCTTAAGAACTTGGGAAGAGTCGTTGTTATATATGGTGGCGTCCGCTGCCTCGAGTTTCTCCTTCAATAGTTGGATCTGGATTTTTGATCCTCTCTCACCCAGGTGGTAGGCTTGCAGGATGCTCTGGCAAGTCAGGGTGTTTGCCGTCCTGTTGGCTAATGTTACGGCTTTGAACTCGAGGAAAGCGTTAATATAGTGGTCCAGCGGCCCCGCAGCGGTTCGGAGGACGGGCGGAATGACCTGTCCCATGTCGGCTTTGGTTCGTGCCACCGGGGGTTCCATCCATTCCCGAGTGGTCTCTTTGGAGCTGGAGGCTGCTTGCACTGGTGCCAAGGATCCTATTTGTTTTTTCCTTTTTGTTGGAAAGCTTTGTGATATTGCGTTGAGCGCACTGCACATCGCTTTCAGCGTCTGGGTATTCTTCTTGTGGGCTGGACGCCCGGACTCCGCCGCCCTTGCCTCCGTGATCTTTTGTTGGAGGCGTTCAGAGCCGCTGACTACTGCCGGATAGGGTGTCGGGTGGCCTCTGCTGTCTGTGGGCCGGGTGAGAGTGCCTGGTTGCCGCGGTATTAGGTAGTTCAGGTTTCCCCCTCTCTCCTCATACGCGACCACCTCATGGTGTTCTGAGGCTCTCACGCACCCTATATAATCTGCGGCCGTCCCTTTGATGAAACCTATCACAGCAGCGTCAACGCTGATAACTCTGGGTGCGGCGTCGGCCGTCTTTGCCGTCTGTCCCATTTTGGTTAGCACACTACACGCTTGGGCGAACTGGGATTCTTCTGGACTGCCTTCGAATAGTACGATCGTCTTGTTTTTTGATCGGACCAGTCGACAGCGTCTGCCCGCCAATTCTACCTCGGCAAGCGCGTTGAGCACTTTGCGCTTCATTGTGATCTTGTGTGTGCCACCATTGAGTAAGACGGCCAGGCCCGGAGAAATCTCTACGCTCCTCCCACCCACAGGGTTGCAGAAGCCTATGCCCAGTCTCTCTGTGTTGTTGTCCATGAATAGTGCCACCCCGCGGACCCGTATTCCTGGCGTTCCAATCTCCCCGCAATCCAAGATTTGTAATTCTGTGGTGCGGTTTGACAAGCTTTTCGTGGCTGCCGGGGTCGCTGTGGTGGCCTGATGTTGTGTGTCTGGATGTCCTTGTGAGGTTCGTACAGAAGCGCAGGTGGCGTTTCTCTTGGTTGCTATCCGGAAGATGTGCTCCGCGTATGCCAAGAAAAACGGTCTCTTCTTGTCGTCGTGCATGATGCCGCTAAGGCTATCCGCGTCCACTTTCTGATCCAGTATGGCTTCCAGATCCATACGTGCCGCCAGGAAGCGGGGGCATTCCAAAGTCACGTGCCATACGGACTCTATGACTTCCGCGTCACACTCGCATCCGGGGCTGTCCTTCAGCTTAAATCGGTGCAGGTATTCCGCGATCCCTCCGTGGCCCGTCAAAACTTGTACATGTATGGGCGTCAGTTTCGTCTTTCTGACCATGCGGTATGCTAGGTCCACATATGGGAGAAAGATCTTGGTGACTGTCCCTGTACTGGAGGTTTCGTATCTGGCTTGCCAGATTCGTATGGATTCCTCCCTGATTTTCCTTTTGACGTATGACAGAGGGACTCGGTCGTAGTCCGCATGGGTGTTCGACTTGTGCGCCGCCGCTTTTGCTAGTTCGTCTGCGCGTTCGTTGCCAGCTGTCCCCATGTGAGCTCTGAGCCAAAACAGGTGTACTTCTCCTCCTCTTTTCCTAATTTCCCTTATGTTGTCCTTGATGGATTTCGCCAAGGGATGGCTTGTACGTGGATTTTTGAGGAGATCCAGTGAGGATCTAGAGTCAGATAGTACACTGGCTGTTCGCACACCACTGAACTTCACCTGCCTGACCGCTCTGTATAGAGCGTATAGCTCCGATTGGAAAACCGTGCATGCAGAACCTAGTTGGAATGACAGGGAGTCGACTTCCTTGCCATCCTCCCACCATGTCATTGCTGCTCCCACTTTCCCTTCGTTTTTGCTACCGTCCGTGTATATTTGGGGGCCGGCAATTTGGTGTTCGTCCAGGGATTCCACTAGCTCATACTCCGTTGTTATGAGTCTGGAAGGATGGGGCTGGTCGGCGTGGCTTGCCCGACTTTCGAGCTGTTTGCCTGGCGGCAAGTAATCCTGTGATCGCCCTGTTTTGACTTTATAGAGGGTGGCCGCCTCCTTGATTTTTAGGTCAAGGGGCAATAACCCCGAGAGAACCAGCGCGGAAGTAAGCGACACCGTGCGGTATGCCTTGCAGATTTTCTGTGCAAATCTCCGCTGCAGCGCATTAAGTTGGGTCTTGACCATCTCCAGCTCCACCGCTGGAGCCCATACTGCCGCGGCATACATCACGATGGGTTCGATTACAGCGACGTATATGGTTCTGATGATGTCTCCATTTAAGCCCCAGGTCACCTTTGCGGCGCATGCGAGTTGTTTGTAGATGTCCGCTGATTTTCTGCATACCGCGGATACGTGCGCTTTGAAGGTGAGTCTGTGGTCTATTATGAGCCCAAGGAGCTTCATTTCCTTGACAAAAGTCAACCTTTTGCCTGCCATATATAGTTCGGGGTCTTTGTACTTGAGCTTCTTTGTGATGACCATGGCGTTGGTCTTATGTGGTGCAAAGTTTAGCTTGTTCCGCTGGCCCCATTTCACTACGGTGTCTAAGGTAGTGTTGGCTGAAAGCTCCAGGACGTCGGCCGAGTGATCCGAGAACACCATCACCACGTCGTCCGCGAACGCCTGAGCGTAAACTCCCGCCTCAGTGAGTTTGTGAAGTAGCGAGTCCAAGATCACGTTCCAAAAAGTTGGACCTCCAATGGAGCCCTGTACGCAACCTTTTGTCGTCTTTTTCTCGGAGGTCGCTCTAGCGTAGTTAACTGTGATGCTACGTTCACTGAGATAGGAGTCCACCAGGGCATATAGGTTTCTGGGGCACCTCTTGGCAACGAGTTGTTTTTTTAGGGCTGGCCACCATGCGTTGTCAAAGGCCCCCTCTATGTCTAGGGAGATTATAAGGATTATCTTCTTTGCGTTAATCTCCTTATGAACATGCTCCATCAGGTCATAGAGGGCGTCCTCGGTTCCACGCTGCGGCATGAAGCCATACTGTCTGTCGTTTAGTGTTGGAAGGATGTGCCAATGGAGTCGACCCACCATCAGTTTCTCTACGATCTTCCCTAGCACTGATAGCAGGCCTATTGGTCTGTAAGACTTCGGCTGGGTGTAGTCGTCCTTTCCAGGTTTGCGGATGATGACGACATGAGCCACTTTCCACTGCTTTGGGAAGTACGCTAGCTCTAGACATTTGTTGGCCAGTGCCACGAATGCTTCCTTTCCGCTGCGGATCGCGGCTATGCAGATGTCAGCTGTTAATCCATCCGGTCCGGGTGCTTTTTTAGGATTCAGTGTCTGTAATACTGATTCCAGCTCCTCCGGAGAGAAAGGAGGATCATCTTCGGCCAAATCCGCTATCTGTTTGGCCGGTACACCATCCGTCCGCCTTCGGATGCGCATGTGTTGGATTGTGTCGGTGGCGGGTGAGTCGTCAGGGTAGAAAGTCCTGGACAGGAGTTTGGCGGATTCCTCCGGACTCAACGTGCTTCCATCGACGCCTCGGAGCAAGGTGTCCTCCTGTCTTCTAGCCGTCTTTCTGATGACCCTGTATATACCGTCCCACATGCTCTCCCTCTCCTGTTTTGTGCAGAAATCCTTCCAGCGTTCAGTTTGTGCTTCCCTTGCTCGGCACGAGTACTCGGCTTTTGAAGCTTGGTACTCGTCTATGACGAACTGTTTTCGAGAGGGGGCGGCGTTCCTTATACGCCTCTTTTTACGCAGGACCTCTTTTTTTAGTTGGTTCAGTTCCTTGGACCACCATGGTGGCAAAGCCGATCCTGTGTACGACCCGGTTTTCGGAATAGTCTTCTCGCAGGTCTCGTGGATGAGGGCAGTATATTTCAGTATGAGGGACTCCAGTGCCACTTGCGTTTTGATGTCGTGGATATCGGTTGGTGTAATGTTGCTTGCCGCTAGGTTGGTTTCGAGGGTTGAGGTGAAGTCTGACCAATTTGCCTTTTTAGTGTTATATCTCCGCGTGGTGATGGGAGGTAACGGCTCCAGAGCCCGCTCCAATCGTACGCTGAAGGTGATGGCGTTGTGGTCTGATGTTGTTAGACTTCTGTTTACTTTCCAATCCTCGATTTTCCCCAATAGTGACAAGCTACAGGCGGTGACGTCCACTATGCTGGTACAGTATTTACCTCCCCTGTAGGTTTCAAACGTGGGAGTGTCCCCGGTGTTCAGTACTTGGAGTTCCATCTCGTCCAGAAATCTGCACAAAGCCTCTCCCCTGGCGTCCTCGGATTGGCTTCCCCACCAGTGGCTCCAAGCGTTTACATCTCCGGCCATCACAATGTTCGATGTCTGCAGTTTGTTCATAAAGTTTTGGGCCCGCATCAGATAGGGCTCTATGTCTTGGTTCCCCTCGAGATAGACCGATAGCATTCCCAGCCGCAATTCTCCCGCCACCAGTAATACTGCCGCCTCGGTTTCGGTCACCAACTGTGGGTCGTGTATCACCTCCACTTGGTCTCCGAAGACGATGATAGCCGCTTTTACCGGTTTTTGACGGTTCAGTGAGCATTGTATGACTCGAGTACCCGGGTGTTGTTTTAGTACACCTGCGTTGCCCACATAGGGCTCCTGTACTATCGCCACCGAAATACCTTTGTCTTTTGCTGCCTGAATGAGTTCTGCCGTTGCGAGTTGGGAGCGCTGCAGGTTCGCTTGGATGATGTGTAGCGCCTTTGTGTCTCGACTCGAGTGAGGGGTGTTGACTAGAGTGCCCTTAGCAATATGTAATGCGGGCCCGCGCTATGGCGTCCCATTTTTGGCGTTCAGGGCATTCGTCACTGAACGCCATATGTTGTGTGCGCTCGTGCTTGGCCTGTGCGCAGTTGATGCAGAAAGGTGCGCCCCCCTCTCTCCTTACGGAGCACTTTTCCCAAGTATGTGTTGCTCCACAGTAGCTGCACAGCGGTTCTTTTTCCTTGCATAAGGCCTTGGTGTGACCAAAGCCTAAGCAAGTGGCGCACTGTATTAGTGGGGATTGATCCTCGACCCTTCGCTTCTGGAGGCCGATATATAGCACTCCCGCCTCTAGTGTGCGTTTGTGCAGCTCTGGGGAGAGCTCGATAATGGGATGACATTCCAGTGGGTTTCTCGCTCTCTTTCTGTATCTTACTTTTAATGTGCTCTCTTTTATGTCGTCACCTTGCAGAACTTGCTTGTTTTGCGCTATTAGCTGCTCCACAATTTCTGCGTTAGTGTGAAAAGAGAGCACGTCGTTGATTTTTATTAGAGGGTTCATTTGTTTGGGCACTGTTACTTTCAGGTTTTGATTGCATTGAATTCTTTTGTGCAGGAAGTTCATATCGTCCTTTGAGTTGCAGCTAAGGACGACTTTTTGGTTCCTGGCCTTCCGGACTCTGTCGACTCTGGCTCCGGTGTTCTTGATGTCCAGCGTCTCTCTGATTGTCTCGACCACCTTATCCCCGGTGTTTTTGGGGTCCGTGGAGGACACAATCAAAGTGTGGTTCGGCTTTGGCAGTGCCGGTTTCTTCGTTACCGCCGCGTAGGTGTCTTTTATTTTGTTCTTTAGTGTTCCTGGCGCTGCCGGTTGCTCGAATCCAGCCGCCGCCAATTCGGTTCCGAGGCTCGTGACGAGGGGTGGTGTTTTATCCCTAGTGTTGCGAATTGTTCGCAGTTCTGATGAGACAGCCTCCAATTTTTCCGTTATTGGGAGCAGCTGTTCCGTCAGGTCCACGGGGGCGGGGGGAGGCGGCTGAGCGCGAGCCGCTGTTATCGCAGACGAGTCGATTTTTTTAGTAAGCTCGCTTAGCGTTGATTTGATTTCAGCCAGCTCCTCCATTGATATGGGGTTTACCTCGCTCTGACCGCCTTGATGGTCGTTAAATTTAGACAGGACCCTTGCGCTATCTTGTCGGGCCTCGCTGGCGGCCTGTTGTGCCCTGTCCATACCACGTCTCAATTCGTCAAGCTGGACAGACATAGCGGCTAGTGTTGTGGTAGTCGACTGGAGGCCAGTCCGGACCGGCTCAAGGTCCATGCTGACTTGCGATCCATTCTGAGCCGCGGCTAGAGTCTTTACTTGGCCTTCCAGGGTTTTGGCTGATTTGTGGATTTCACCTATTTCTCTGTAGGGCTGTGTCGTTTCATGTCCTAGCCAGCTCCGGATGTCCTTTGTTTCCGACAGCGTCCCAGCGATGTCATTCCGGGCGTGTTCCATCTCGGCGGTCAGTCTTGTGATTGTGAGGTTGATTTGTTGATTATGGGCGCGCTCGACTCGCACAAGCTCTTGGGCATGTCGGGCGCGCTCTTTCTCCAGATTGTGTAAGTGTCTGGATCTGGAGTCCGACAGCGCAAGAACAATCTCGTAGAGAGACTGAAGACACTCCAGTGCAATCGCCTTGCACTCCTTCTTCATGTTGCCAGCGGATTCCAAAGCGTCCTTTGCCTTGAGGTAGCTTACGTTAGCTTGTTTTGTAGCGGCGTCCATTTCCACGCCTTTTGGTTTCTGTGATGTAATGAGGAGGCTCCGCCTCCCCAGGCTCGAGGCGTCTGAGACAAACGAAGCCTCGTCATCGGAGACACTTGTTGGCGTTGTTGATATCTGCACCTGGCGCCAGGACCTAACTTTTTCGAGAGCCTCCCGCGCGCACGTGGGGTCTTCACACTTCTCTGGCTCACTGGAGGCCTTACCCGCAACTTGCTTCGCAAGAACCCTTTCTCGTAATGAGCTGGTCGCGCGCGGCGGTCTTGTTGGTGGAGGGGGCTGCGACATGGTGATGTTGTCGCTCATTTTACCCACTCGCGCGGCGTCCTTTGTCGACTTGCCAGATACACTAGACATGCTTTTTTTTTTTTTTTTTTTTTTCCTAAATTATTACAGTTACACTTAATTCTAACTTAATAATTACTAATTTATCCCGTAGTCGAGTACGCTGTCGGTGCTGCTTATTGTGTGAGAGGTCACGGGGCGTAGCGGTAGTTACTTGGTGATTTTTTTTTATTTTTTTTTTTTTATTTTTTGAGTGGTAGAAATCGGGAATTCTGCTGGAGCCAAAGTGTTGCTTTTCTTCTCCCGATTCCAAAAAGCCCAAGCAGTAGGGGTCTATCTCTTCCCGTTCCTGAGATAACTGGAGGGGGGGTGAGGTACGTCCGAAGGGGGTTGGGGGGGGGGGTCTCGTAAGGCGTCGAGGGGGGGGGGTCGAGGGGGGGGGTTAGCAGGGGTAGCAGGGGGGTGGGGGTTGAGGGGTTTGTGGAGGAGGGTCTTGGTCTCCCAAGTAGGGGGAGCCCAAGCACCACTAGGCTACGACAAGAGGTTGAGGAGTTCCCTCCGAAGGCACCTGATGATGTTCAGGGTGCTGCGGGTGCTGCTGCAGGTCAGGCGTTGCTGGTGGGGCGGAGTCTCGAATCTGGTCGAGCAGAGTCTCGGAGCGGGGCTTGGTCGTGTCGTGTTGGAGGTACGTCACACCTTGTAATTTTCCAATGCCAAAAGTAGGTCACACGTGGAAGTGAGCCTTGCCTTTGATGCCTTGTATCTCCTCAGGGGATGGTCCGATTGTCCTGGTTTTTGCGTTGGCAGGTAGATTTTTACGGCGTCTTTATTATTATAAAGCGGCAATTACGAGAGTCAAGGGCGCGTACCTTATTTTGTGTCCCAAAGTTGAGCAATCGCAGCTCCCGAACCAGATGTGATGAGACGTTGCCCACATGAATCCTGGTGAGTTGCACTGTTATTAACACCCACGAGTCACTTTCACACGCGCAACACAAAAAATGCGATTTTAGAGAATTTTTAATCGCGGAGCAGATGTTGTATGTAATGTTGTTAGGTGCGTACTACCCCAAGGTTAGGTTAGGTTAGGTTAGGTTAGGTTAGGTTAGGTTAGGTTAGGTTAGGTTAGGTTAGGTTAGGTTAGGTTAGGTTAGGTTAGGTTAGGTTAGGTTAGGTTAGGTTAGGTTAGGTTAGGTTAGGTTAGGTTAGGTTAGGTTAGGTTAGGTTAGGTTAGGTTTTTTTTTTTTTTTTTTTAAAAAAATACATATAAAATCCACAGACTTTTTGTCCGTGCCTTTGTTTTATTAGTTTTGATTTGTTATAGTGTTAATTTTATGCTTATACTATACAGCGTACTGCTAGGTCGCACTTGTGTTACAGCATGCGTGATTTTCGCAAGTGCGACCCCAACTTAAAACTACGGGATGCGTTATTTTTTTTTATTTTTTTTTTTGTTTTTTGTTTTTTTTTTGTTTTTGTTTTTTTTTTTTTTTTTTGTTTTTTTTTTTTTTTTGTTTTTTTTTTTTTTTTTTTTTTTTTTCCAGAGAGCATGCATTGATTTTTTTTTTTTTTTTTTTTTTTTTTTCCTTAAGTTATATACATACATATTGAATTCAATTTTATCTTATCTTATCTTATAATTTATTTATAAATGTTTATAAATGTGTGGGCAATTCATCCGAGGACGCGGCGCTCGCAGGATCGTTGTAGGTCAGTCCGTGACCTCGCGTACCGCTAATAGTTTTTCCACTACAGCCGCGTTACGGTTCCTTATTGCCATTTTCAGATTGTACTCGAGAATAGAGTTCTTTGTGGCTGAAACTGCAAGGCTTATAAGGCGTCCCGTCGCATCCTCACTGTCGTCTGTGTAGTATACACAGCTTTTAGTGTGGCGTGACACTGCCACTACTGCGTGCGGGACGCTGTCGTGCAGTTTTGTCCTCTTGGTGGCTGCGCGCACTATCACAACCCTCTCGTAGGTAAGTCCCTGGGCCTCATGTATCGTGAGAGTGCGTGATCCTTCTCCCTCCCCGTAGCCCTTGCTTTTAAGGGCTTCCTTATCCGCCTGCGTGTGTACCAGGAAAAGAGTGTTGGGGAGAGTGTGAGGTATCATTGCGTCCGAATACCTATCGAGTCGCAGGGATCTCACTCGGAGTGTGGACGCATACACGCCATTGTAGACTTCGCTAAGGGCGTATGCAACGTCCATCGGGCTGCGATGCGTGCACAGAAGCTCCTGCGTGAATGTTGCCAGGAGGCTTGGGCGGTTATATCGCAGGGGGAAGAGATTCTCCCTGTCGATATAAGGCAGCTGGTTTATGTCTCCGATGAGGAGGATGTTTTCCGCTCCAGTGAGCCGAGTCGCGAGTACTATGGCCCCAAAGTGGTTCATGAGGGCCTCATCGACCATCAGTCTTTCACACGTCCCTCTCTCGGACTCTTTCAGGCCGTTGACTAGGACGGAGGCCATAGTTCTCACTCTTCTCTCAGCTGCTCGGCCCACCCTGGATATGAGTATCTTTTTAAGATCCTTAGCTGCCTCGGTGGTCGTGGTGATGATAATGTCTTTATCAGCGTTAAAGTTGGCCACCACCCAGGTTGTTTTGCCGCAGCCGGGGACCCCGTTGACCCAATCAATTTTCGGCACCGCCCATGACACGAAGGCGTCTCCTGCTTCCAACGCAGATTCCTCCTCCTCTATTCTCTTAAGGATCTGTTCGTCTAGCATTACCTTCGTGCATCGGGCAGTGACAACTATCGGGTCACCAGGGGGGGTCTTATAAGTCATTCTGCCTGTGTTTTCCGTCTTTTCATCGTCGAGCGGGACGAAACCATCGGTTCCACTAAACGCCATCATATGACGACTCATTTGTGTCCCCTTAAGAACTTGGGAAGAGTCGTTGTTATATATGGTGGCGTCCGCTGCCTCGAGTTTCTCCTTCAATAGTTGGATCTGGATTTTTGATCCTCTCTCACCCAGGTGGTAGGCTTGCAGGATGCTCTGGCAAGTCAGGGTGTTTGCCGTCCTGTTGGCTAATGTTACGGCTTTGAACTCGAGGAAAGCGTTAATATAGTGGTCCAGCGGCCCCGCAGCGGTTCGGAGGACGGGCGGAATGACCTGTCCCATGTCGGCTTTGGTTCGTGCCACCGGGGGTTCCATCCATTCCCGAGTGGTCTCTTTGGAGCTGGAGGCTGCTTGCACTGGTGCCAAGGATCCTATTTGTTTTTTCCTTTTTGTTGGAAAGCTTTGTGATATTGCGTTGAGCGCACTGCACATCGCTTTCAGCGTCTGGGTATTCTTCTTGTGGGCTGGACGCCCGGACTCCGCCGCCCTTGCCTCCGTGATCTTTTGTTGGAGGCGTTCAGAGCCGCTGACTACTGCCGGATAGGGTGTCGGGTGGCCTCTGCTGTCTGTGGGCCGGGTGAGAGTGCCTGGTTGCCGCGGTATTAGGTAGTTCAGGTTTCCCCCTCTCTCCTCATACGCGACCACCTCATGGTGTTCTGAGGCTCTCACGCACCCTATATAATCTGCGGCCGTCCCTTTGATGAAACCTATCACAGCAGCGTCAACGCTGATAACTCTGGGTGCGGCGTCGGCCGTCTTTGCCGTCTGTCCCATTTTGGTTAGCACACTACACGCTTGGGCGAACTGGGATTCTTCTGGACTGCCTTCGAATAGTACGATCGTCTTGTTTTTTGATCGGACCAGTCGACAGCGTCTGCCCGCCAATTCTACCTCGGCAAGCGCGTTGAGCACTTTGCGCTTCATTGTGATCTTGTGTGTGCCACCATTGAGTAAGACGGCCAGGCCCGGAGAAATCTCTACGCTCCTCCCACCCACAGGGTTGCAGAAGCCTATGCCCAGTCTCTCTGTGTTGTTGTCCATGAATAGTGCCACCCCGCGGACCCGTATTCCTGGCGTTCCAATCTCCCCGCAATCCAAGATTTGTAATTCTGTGGTGCGGTTTGACAAGCTTTTCGTGGCTGCCGGGGTCGCTGTGGTGGCCTGATGTTGTGTGTCTGGATGTCCTTGTGAGGTTCGTACAGAAGCGCAGGTGGCGTTTCTCTTGGTTGCTATCCGGAAGATGTGCTCCGCGTATGCCAAGAAAAACGGTCTCTTCTTGTCGTCGTGCATGATGCCGCTAAGGCTATCCGCGTCCACTTTCTGATCCAGTATGGCTTCCAGATCCATACGTGCCGCCAGGAAGCGGGGGCATTCCAAAGTCACGTGCCATACGGACTCTATGACTTCCGCGTCACACTCGCATCCGGGGCTGTCCTTCAGCTTAAATCGGTGCAGGTATTCCGCGATCCCTCCGTGGCCCGTCAAAACTTGTACATGTATGGGCGTCAGTTTCGTCTTTCTGACCATGCGGTATGCTAGGTCCACATATGGGAGAAAGATCTTGGTGACTGTCCCTGTACTGGAGGTTTCGTATCTGGCTTGCCAGATTCGTATGGATTCCTCCCTGATTTTCCTTTTGACGTATGACAGAGGGACTCGGTCGTAGTCCGCATGGGTGTTCGACTTGTGCGCCGCCGCTTTTGCTAGTTCGTCTGCGCGTTCGTTGCCAGCTGTCCCCATGTGAGCTCTGAGCCAAAACAGGTGTACTTCTCCTCCTCTTTTCCTAATTTCCCTTATGTTGTCCTTGATGGATTTCGCCAAGGGATGGCTTGTACGTGGATTTTTGAGGAGATCCAGTGAGGATCTAGAGTCAGATAGTACACTGGCTGTTCGCACACCACTGAACTTCACCTGCCTGACCGCTCTGTATAGAGCGTATAGCTCCGATTGGAAAACCGTGCATGCAGAACCTAGTTGGAATGACAGGGAGTCGACTTCCTTGCCATCCTCCCACCATGTCATTGCTGCTCCCACTTTCCCTTCGTTTTTGCTACCGTCCGTGTATATTTGGGGGCCGGCAATTTGGTGTTCGTCCAGGGATTCCACTAGCTCATACTCCGTTGTTATGAGTCTGGAAGGATGGGGCTGGTCGGCGTGGCTTGCCCGACTTTCGAGCTGTTTGCCTGGCGGCAAGTAATCCTGTGATCGCCCTGTTTTGACTTTATAGAGGGTGGCCGCCTCCTTGATTTTTAGGTCAAGGGGCAATAACCCCGAGAGAACCAGCGCGGAAGTAAGCGACACCGTGCGGTATGCCTTGCAGATTTTCTGTGCAAATCTCCGCTGCAGCGCATTAAGTTGGGTCTTGACCATCTCCAGCTCCACCGCTGGAGCCCATACTGCCGCGGCATACATCACGATGGGTTCGATTACAGCGACGTATATGGTTCTGATGATGTCTCCATTTAAGCCCCAGGTCACCTTTGCGGCGCATGCGAGTTGTTTGTAGATGTCCGCTGATTTTCTGCATACCGCGGATACGTGCGCTTTGAAGGTGAGTCTGTGGTCTATTATGAGCCCAAGGAGCTTCATTTCCTTGACAAAAGTCAACCTTTTGCCTGCCATATATAGTTCGGGGTCTTTGTACTTGAGCTTCTTTGTGATGACCATGGCGTTGGTCTTATGTGGTGCAAAGTTTAGCTTGTTCCGCTGGCCCCATTTCACTACGGTGTCTAAGGTAGTGTTGGCTGAAAGCTCCAGGACGTCGGCCGAGTGATCCGAGAACACCATCACCACGTCGTCCGCGAACGCCTGAGCGTAAACTCCCGCCTCAGTGAGTTTGTGAAGTAGCGAGTCCAAGATCACGTTCCAAAAAGTTGGACCTCCAATGGAGCCCTGTACGCAACCTTTTGTCGTCTTTTTCTCGGAGGTCGCTCTAGCGTAGTTAACTGTGATGCTACGTTCACTGAGATAGGAGTCCACCAGGGCATATAGGTTTCTGGGGCACCTCTTGGCAACGAGTTGTTTTTTTAGGGCTGGCCACCATGCGTTGTCAAAGGCCCCCTCTATGTCTAGGGAGATTATAAGGATTATCTTCTTTGCGTTAATCTCCTTATGAACATGCTCCATCAGGTCATAGAGGGCGTCCTCGGTTCCACGCTGCGGCATGAAGCCATACTGTCTGTCGTTTAGTGTTGGAAGGATGTGCCAATGGAGTCGACCCACCATCAGTTTCTCTACGATCTTCCCTAGCACTGATAGCAGGCCTATTGGTCTGTAAGACTTCGGCTGGGTGTAGTCGTCCTTTCCAGGTTTGCGGATGATGACGACATGAGCCACTTTCCACTGCTTTGGGAAGTACGCTAGCTCTAGACATTTGTTGGCCAGTGCCACGAATGCTTCCTTTCCGCTGCGGATCGCGGCTATGCAGATGTCAGCTGTTAATCCATCCGGTCCGGGTGCTTTTTTAGGATTCAGTGTCTGTAATACTGATTCCAGCTCCTCCGGAGAGAAAGGAGGATCATCTTCGGCCAAATCCGCTATCTGTTTGGCCGGTACACCATCCGTCCGCCTTCGGATGCGCATGTGTTGGATTGTGTCGGTGGCGGGTGAGTCGTCAGGGTAGAAAGTCCTGGACAGGAGTTTGGCGGATTCCTCCGGACTCAACGTGCTTCCATCGACGCCTCGGAGCAAGGTGTCCTCCTGTCTTCTAGCCGTCTTTCTGATGACCCTGTATATACCGTCCCACATGCTCTCCCTCTCCTGTTTTGTGCAGAAATCCTTCCAGCTTTCAGTTTGTGCTTCCCTTGCTCGGCACGAGTACTCGGCTTTTGAAGCTTGGTACTCGTCTATGACGAACTGTTTTCGAGAGGGGGCGGCGTTGGTTAGGTTAGGTTAGGTTAGGTTAGGTTAGGTTAGGTTAGGTTAGGTTGGGGTGCGACGTCAGACAACCTCCTCGTGTGCTCGGTGGTTACTTGTCCTCCTGGATACGTCTGGGGGGAACGGTAGCTGCTGGGCCGGTGCACCCTGGGCATCGGCCAATAACTTCCCACTTTAAGGGTTCTTATTGGCCGATGGCGAATAGTCTGACAAGGGGGGTGCCCTCCCAGTGTCCCTCTGATTTCAGAGGGCACAGCGGGATGGGGCAGGGGGTGGGTCCCTATGTGGGACAGGGGCGGGTCGGCTCCCGCCAATTGGTGGGATGTCCGGCAGGCGCTATGTGCGCCACCGTCGGAGGAGGGGTTCTCGCCACCCCCTCGCGTTCCGTAACCGGCGAACCCACTTCAACGACCCCGCTGGTGGCTCCAGTGGGAGATGTCGTGGGTTTCGCTGGCCGGAGGGCTTGCCTTAATTGGCCGGCCCGCGGGAAGGAAAACCCTTTAAAACCAGCCCAAGTTTCGGCGCTGGGGCAACGCGGCGCCGAATGCCCTCGTCGTCCTACTTTCTTTCGAAAGTGGGAGGACGAGGGAAGGTGGAGGGCATACTCCATCATGAGCGGCCACCCTGGGGTACCGCCCGACCCCCCAGGCGTAATAGGGTTACCCAGGTGCAGAGGGCACCGCCTGGGTGGACGACCCTTTCCCTCCCAATCGTGGGAACAAAAATCAGGATGCAAAGAACCCCCCCCAAACAAAACCAATCAAGTAAGTCCTACAGTTTTAAAGGCCGAACCCCGCCCACCCGGGTGTTCGTTAATTCGCAGAGGGAGGTCGAGGAGTCGGGTGCGGATGGAGGGTCTAAAGACCTCCTCGAGCCCTCCCACGAGCCGACAGCACCGCAGGGCGTTTTGCCAATTGTGCTGTCGGACTCCGATCAATCGGTGTCGTCGCCGGCCTTGTTGCTGTCGTCACCGGCCCCGGGGATTTTGCCCCGGAGCCGAGGACGGCAACAATTAGTGGTGAAGCCAGCGACTCGATACATGGACGTGGCAGCAGGGAGCGAGGAGTTCTTCTCTCCGCGGAAGGTCCTACCCAGGGACCTCCCGGAGGAAGCACTCCTCACCCCCGAACCCAAGGAAAAGACGGCGCCAGAACCTCTGGCCCAAATAGACCCGGCCCGCAAGAGGCTGCGGTCGTCCGCTTCTCAGTCGGAGGAGTCGTCCAGTGGTGACTCCACCGACTCTAGACCCCCGGTGAGGCCCAGGATCTATGGGCCCGCCAAGCGGGGTAAGAGAGGGCGCCCGCCCACCACCGGGCAATATGTGGGATTGGCCAAGGCCAAAGCGGAGTTCCTGGAGCTGAGGCGCCAGGAGCTCCGCCTACAGGCGGAAGAAGAAGCGGCTGACATGGTCCGCGAGGCGAGCTGCAGAAGGGCTGCTCGCATGGCGGAATCAAGTCCGACCGCGACAACGGACGAGACAGCGGGTGGCTCCAGTACTGTTGAGGCCCTGAATGAGCAGGTCCTCCGCAGTGTGGAGACCATCACGCACATCGCGACGAAGTCCGGCAACCTTAAGGGGACCTTTGTTAAGGCCCTTAAGGTTGCCGCCGCCTCAATTCGGGAGGCGACTGAAGAGATGCGGACAAGGTCCGCTACAGACGAGACTGTCAGGTTGGCCGCGGAAAACGCCCGCCACAAGGCTGAGTTGGCCGAACTCCGTAAGGAGGTGGCGGAGCTGCGGGCCAACCTGGACATTGAGCGGTCCCTTAGGGAGTCGCAGGTGACGCAACGGTTCTCTCCTCCAGGGAAGGAGCAGGACCTCGAGCGCACCATCATGGAGCGTGTTGGCACCATGATGGGGGCGAGGCTCGAGGCCCTGGAGGAGAGGTTGCTCCCCGCGAGGAGGGAAAGGCCGCCGTTAGCGGCGGATATGAGGAAGGCGGCCAGTCCATCTAGGCCGTCTCCGTCCGGCGCGACCACCGTCGAGGGCCCAAGTAGGCGCTCCCCGCTGTCGTCGCCGCTTACAAGCGCCGTGCCCCCTACCCCGGCACAAACCACCGTGCCGGGGCAAAAGGGCAAAAAGAAGAGAGGGAAGGGTCCGGCGAAGAAAGGGTCGGCCGGACCCTCCTCCAAGCAGGCTCCTAAAGAGCCCAGGCCACTGCCACCCGCGCCCTCGTCTATGGACGAAAGCTGGGTGGCGGTGGTCAAAAAGAGAAAGCCCCGAGCGCAAAGCTCCGGGGCAAATAAGGCGGCTGCCAGACCTCCCGCCCCTCCCTCAAAAACATCGAGGGGGAAGAAGAAAAAGGGAGGTCCTAGCAAAAAGCAGGGGGCTGGGTTGAGGGCCCCCCGCTCTGCGGCGATTACCCTGACCCTCCTACCGGGGGCCATCGAAAGAGGGGTAACGTACAAGGCGGTGATGCTCGAGGCTCAGGCCAGGATTGAACTGGCCAGCCTCGGCATCACCTCCTTGAGGTCACGTACGGCGCGAACTGGGGCCCAGATCTTGGAGATCCTGGGCTCCACCAGCGGCGCCAAGGCGGACTCCCTCGCCGCGAAGATGAGGGAGGTCCTCGATGAGGATGTGGTGCGAGTGTCCAGGCCCACGAAGTGCGTAGAGTTACGCATTTCGGGCCTGGACGAATCGGCCGAGTCGGAGGAGGTTGCCGCCGCGGTGGCGAGAGCGGGGGAGTGTGCGGTCGAGGCGGTCAAGGCTGGCCAAGTCGTCCGCACACGCTTCGATCAGGGGGCAGGGGTTTCCGCTGCGGTCAAACTGGTCACATGGCCAAGGAGTGCTCGGCCGCCCCCCGCTGCTCACTATGTGTGGCAGCGGGTAAGCCCGCCGACCATCGGGCAGGGAGCAAGGTCTGCACGGGGGCGAAAGGCCCCAGACGTGCAGCCCCATGGGCGGCCGAACGATACACGGCCGCCGCTGCTCAAAACAAGGACCGAGGGTGATTTCCACCCTCGGGGTCCTGGGGCTGCCGCGAGGACATGGCGCTACACACCCCTGAGGGATGCCCAGTTTGGGCAGGGGAGCGCCATGACCCCGCGTCGCAGCGGTAGGGGGACGACCTCTCCTCCCGGCCATAGCTTAAGCTGTGGCCGGTGACGAGAGGTCGTAGGAAGTGGTTCTCTCCCCCTGCGAGATCTTGATCTTGCAGGGGGAGGCGGCGGAGAGTGAGATCCCTCCTCTCCGCCGCAGCAGTGCTGGGACCCGGAGGAGATGTGTACATCTCCTCCCCCTACCAGGCGGGGCCTGGGCGGTGATCCGGGGGGATCACCGCCCACACATAGGCCCCGCGAGAAGGCGCGCGTGGTGTTCCCACGCGCCTTCTAGAGGTGGCTGGACCAGGCGATTCCTCCCTGCTCCAGCCCAGAGGAGGGCCCGCCGCCGCCGTTATCCTGGCGGCGGGCATCGCGCTGACGTGGCTGCGGACGAATACCGAGATGGTACCCGTGGCCACGTCGCATAGGTGTGCGCGAGGGAACACCGGTGGGTTTTTAGTGGGTATTCCGCCTCCTACCATCCGTTGGTCATGGGGGCGGGGGCGGGGGCGGGGGGGGGGGGGGGGGGGGGGGGGCGGGGAGTCCCACATATCCCTGCTGCGGGCCCCCGCCTGCGGCAGGTCGAACGCGTAAATGCGTTTTCCCACCGTCAAAAAAAAAAAAAAAAAAAAAAAAAAAAAAAAAAAAAAAAAAAAAAAAAAAAAAAAAAAAAAAAAAAAAGGTTAGGTTAGGTTAGGTTAGGTTAGGTTAGGTTAGGTTAGGTTAGGTTAGGTTCCCCTCCCCTCCCCCCCGACGTGTCGCCACCTTGCCGTGGTGGGGGGGCTTGCGTGTCTCGACGACCCTCAGGGCTATGCCGGATAGGGCTTCCCATACCGGACAGGCCTGAGGCGAGAGGCCAGACTAAGAGCGACACACCCCGGCCGATATGGCCGGGTAAGGGGGTGCCCCTCCGCGTGTCCCTCTGATTTCAGAGGGCACAGCGTGATGGGGCAGGGGTAGGTCCCTATGTGGGACAGGGGCGGGTCGGCTCCCGCCAATTTGGTGGGATGTCCGGCAGGCGCTATGTGCGCCGCCGTCGGAGGAGGGGCTTCGCCACCCACTCGCGTTCCGTAACCGGCGAACACACCTCAACGACCCCGCTGGTGGCTCCAGTGGGAGATGTCGTGTGTCTCGCTGGCCGGAGGGCTTGCCTTAATTGGCCGGCCCGCGGGAAGGAAAACCCTTATAAACCCGAGAGAACCCTCGTTAAAACCGGTAGATACCTGGCGACCTCTACTGTAATTAGCCTTCTCCCCCGGAATGGGCGTCACCCGGGGGGGTGACCTTTATATCGGCCCGACTCGTGGGAATCACAATCCAGATGTCTCAATTAAAAATCAACATCGCAAGAGGGGGCCGTAATAGCCATAATAAGAGGGAAGGCGCAACTCGCGCATTAGCTTGCTCGTCAGCAAGCGACCAAGAGAGAGCCGCGAAAGTGGCAGACATGATGGGGAAAGACTCGGACTCATTTATGAGTGTAGTCTCGGGTGACACGGACGCGAGTCTTGTCACCGTAACGTCAGGGGCCTCTTCCAAGTCAGGTGGCAAGCTATGGAAGAAGGTCGGCAAAGCAGGCAGAAAGCGGCGCCTAAGTGAGACGTCGCTCTCTAGCGACAGTGGTAGTGAGGGGGAGAAAGCTCGCCCCGACACGCCGGCGTCCAGAGGCCGCGGCCGCCCGCCGACCACTGGTCAGTACGTCGGCCTCGCGAAGGCGAAGGAGGCCCTTAACGAGGCCAAAGAGAGGGAGTTATACCTCAAGGCTGAGGAGGAGGTGGCCGATCTGGCCAGGAGAGTTCTCCCCAAGCGGGGGTCTCAGCCTGCGGCCAACTCAGGCAAAGAGGTAGAGGCCCTTGCAGCCCAGGATCTGACTAAGACGGTCGACGAAAGTCTGGGGGTCATAACCGCTGTGGCGGCTAAATCCCGCCACCTCAAAGGGACCTTCCAGAGGGCCCTGAAGGATGCCACGGTCGCGATTAGCGGAGCCGTTAGTGCGCTCTCCGAGCGCAGCGTCTCGGATGAGACAGCCCGTCTCCACGCAGACAACGCGCGACTGCGGGCTGAGATGGCGGAGCTCCGAAAGGAACTGCAGGAGTTGCGTGCTGGCCTCCAGCAGGCTCCGCCCAAAGTGAGCTCACCCTCCGCGGCCAAGCGAGCGCCACCTATGCTCGTTCAAGGCGACCCGGAGGACTTCATGCGTCGCATCATGGTCCAGGTGGGGACCATGTTAAATGCCCGGTTAGAAGCCATGGAGGAAAGGCTTCTACCGGAAAAGCGGTCCCGCCCTCCGCTGGCCGCGGACACAAGGAGGCTGACGGAGGAGAGGGAAATTCCCGTACCTCCTGTGGTCATGCCCAGGAAGGTTCCGGCCGGGCCCAGTCCTGCCACGCCAAGCGCAGATCCTGCGCCGCTCACAAAGAGAGCCCGCAAAAAGGCGCTTAAGAGGGGGCTCCCAGTGCCGCCAAAAGCCGCTCCGCGCGAAGCCCGCCCCCTGCCGCCGGCGCCGCAGTCCATGGACCAAACCTGGACTGCAGTTGTCCGAAAAGGCAAGAAGGTGGGAACCAACGCGCCCGCTCCGCAGAACGACAAGAAGTCGCCGCGCCCGGTCAAACTCCGGCCGCCCCGCTCCTCAGCCGTAGTGCTCACGCTGCAGCCGGAGGCCGAGAAGAGTGGCGTCACATACGCCAGTGCGCTGAAAGAGGCCCAGCGCAAAATCGATCTCGCGGGCCTCGGTATTCCGGCAGTGCGTTCGAGACGCACGGCCACTGGTGCGCGCATTCTGGAGGTGCCAGGCGCGACCAGTGGCGATAAGGCGGACGCTCTGGCGAACAAGCTCAGGGAGGTCTTCTCGTCAGGCTGTGTCCTGATCTCCAGGCCCACGAAATGCGCGGACATGCGCGTCTCGGGCCTGGACGATTCGGCCACTACCGATGACGTAGTGAATGCCGTAGCGCGTGCTGGCGGCTGCCCGGTAGAGTCCGTGCGGGCTGGCGAGATCCGCCAAAACCACTCGGGCCTCGGCACGGTCATGGTGCGCTGCCCAATTGCGGCCGCCAATAGGATAAAAGTCGGCGGGCGACTACTGGTCGGCTGGGTGTCGGCCCAAATTCGCCTGCTGGAGCCTCGGCCCCTGAGATGTTTCCGGTGCCTCGAGAACGGGCACGTTCGAGAGCAGTGCTCTGCCGAGGTCGACCGCAGCGACCAGTGTTTCAGCTGCGGTCGGCCCGGGCACAAAGCCGGAGAGTGCACTGCACAACCGCATTGCTCCGTTTGCGAGGCGGCCGGAAAGTCGGCCGCTCATCGGCTGGGTAGCAAGGCGTGCGCTGCCCCCCGACGTAACAGGAATACGAGGAAAGGCGGCGATGGCCCTAGGGCCCCCTCGCAGCCGGTCCACCCGTCCGCTAGCTCTAGAGCTCCGGTCGAGGCCGAGGGGGCTGCAATGGACATCGCCAATTAAATGGCCATCCAACTGCTCCAGGCTAACATAAACCACTGCGCCAGAGCCCAGGACTTGCTGATCCAAAGCATGGCGGAGTGGCTTATCCAGGCGGCCGTCGTTACGGAGCCCTATTTTATCCCGTCTAGGGACAACTGGGTCGCAGATCGCGAGGGCGTAGTCGCCATTGTCGCCCAGGCTGCCGCTGGCTCCCCTCCCCTGGAAAGAGTAAGGAAGGGTAGAGGATGCGTCGCGGCATGCCTGGGCGACACGATGCTTGTTGGCGTATACTTTTCGCCTAATCGGAGCCTCGCCGAATTTGAGCAGTTCCTTGCTGAGGTCGGGGCTCTGATCGAGCAGATCCGTCCCAATCGGGTTCTCGTCGCTGGGGATCTCAACGCCAAGTCTGTGGCGTGGGGATCCCCCGCGACGGACGCCCGTGGCGAAGCGGTAGAAGACTGGTTGGTCACTACCGGTCTAGTGGTCCTGAATAGGGGAACTACCGACACGTGCGTGCGGCATCAGGGCGGCTCAATTGTGGACATCACGTTCGCGAATGCCGCCCTGGCGCGCCGTGTCCTTAACTGGACTGTGCTGAAGGATGTGGAGACGCTGTCGGATCACCGCTATATTCGGTATGCGATCTCCACACCTTCAGCAGCATTAATCGACCCGAGCCGTCCTCTGAGAGACGACGGTCCTCGCTGGTGCCTAGGTAAGATGGATAGGGAGGACCTTATCGAGGCGGCAATAGTGCAAGCCTGGGTGGCAGGCACACAAATCCCGGAGGACATAGACGGAGAGGCGGATCGGCTATGCGAGGCCATGACGCAAGTGTGCGACGCGGCCATGCCCCGCGTCAAACCGCGCTCGCCTAGACGTTCGGTGTACTGGTGGTCCGAAGAGCTCGCCCAGCTGCGCAAAGCGTGCGTGGCAGCAAGACGCCAGTACACCAGATACCGTGGACGTAGACAGAGGGAGGAAGTGGAGCTATCGCGGCTTCATGATAACTACAGGCAAGCCACAAAAAGCCTGCAAGTCGCGATAGCCAGGGCAAAATCTCTGGCGGAAGAGGAGATGCTGGAGACATTAAACCTGGATCCATGGGGGCGGCCGTACAAGATGGTGAGGCGCAAGCTTCGACCGTGGGCCCCCCCCCTGACGCAGGGTCTCCAGCCTCAGCTTCTGAACCAGGTGGTCGGAGCTCTGTTCCCTGAGAGGGCTACCCACATTCCCCCGCCGATGGCGCCGCATGGGATAACAGGGCAGGACGACGCTCAGGACGCGACCGTGCCTGAAGTAACCGAGGGCGAACTCGGGGCGGCGGTGCTCAGGCTCCGTGCCAAAAATACCGCCCCGGGACCGGACGGGATCCCCGGTCGCGCCTGGGTTTTAGCACTCGGCGACCCGTTGGAGCCCCAAGTGAGGACGCTCTTCTCAGAGTGCCTGAGGCAGGGCCGGTTCCCGCGTAGGTGGAAAACCGGAAAGCTGGTCCTGCTTAGGAAAGAGGGACGTCCGGTCGACTCACCGTCGGCCTACCGACCGATAGTGTTGCTTGACGAGGTGGGCAAGCTGTTCGAGCGCGTAATAGCTGTCCGCCTCGTCAGGCACTTGGAGATTACTGGGCCTAATTTAAGTGCCCAACAGTTCGGATTCCGCCGGAGTAGGTCCACCATCGACGCGATCGCGCGGGTGAGGACTCTGGCGGATGAAGCCGTGTCCCGGGGTGAGGTTGTCCTGGCGGTGTCTCTTGACATCGCCAACGCCTTCAACACCCTCCCCTGGGGCACTATTCTTGAGGCACTAAGGTACCACTGTGTGCCAGGGTACCTTCGGCGGGTTGTTGACAACTATTTGTCAGAAAGGACAGTGAAGTACCCAACTCGGGATATATGGCATACCAGGCCTATGACGTGCGGTGTTCCACAGGGGTCGGTCCTCGGGCCACTCCTGTGGAACATCGGGTATGATTGGGTCCTACGGGGCGCTAATTTGAGGGGTGTCGAGCTGACGTGTTACGCAGACGACACCCTCCTGACCGCCCGTGGTAAGACATACCGAGAGGCCGCTCTGTTGGCCACGGCCGGAGTAGCGCAAGTGGTTGCCAGGATCCGGCGTTTGGGCTTGGAAGTTGCCCTCAACAAATCGGAGGCCCTCTGCTTTCATGGGCCCCGAAGGGCTCCTCCACCCGGATCCCACCTCATCATTGGCGGTGTTTCCATCGGCGTCGAGTCGACGATGCGGTACCTAGGCCTCGTCCTCGACAGCCGATGGAACTTTAAAGCGCACTTTGAGCGTCAGGCGCCAAAACTCATAAAGGCTGCCACGGCGCTGAGTAGGCTCCTTCCAAACGTGGGCGGGCCGAACGGAGGGTGCCGTCGTCTGTACTCCGGGGTTGTACGGTCGATGGCCTTATATGGAGCGCCCATCTGGGTAGACGCCCTATCTGCCCACAACAAGACCCTCTTGCGAAGGCCGCAGAGGGTCATGGCAGTTAGGATGGCAAGGGGCTACCGCACAGTGTCGTGTGAGGCGGCTTGTGTGCTGGCTGCCACTCCCCCTTGGGAGCTGGAGGCGGTTGTGCTGGCTGACGTCCACCAGCGGGTGTCGCAGTCGCGAGCCCGAGGGGTCGAGCCACCTCCGGAGTCGGTTGAGCGCTGGCGAGAACGCTCCCGCCGAGTTCTTCTTCGGAGGTGGAAAGAAAACCTGGAGGAGCCGAGTGCCGGCCACACGACCATTGCGGCAATCCGTCCCGTTTTGGACAAGTGGGTCGGCGGTAAGCGGGGGGTCCTTACCTTCCACCTTGTGCAGATCCTCTCAGGACACGGTTGTTTTGGGAGGTATCTCTGCAGGGTGGCGGGGAGGGAACCCACGCATGAGTGTCACAGTTGTGGCTGCGCTGAAGATACAGCGCAGCACACTCTAGCTGTCTGCCCAGCCTGGGCGGAGCAGAGGGCGCTGCTCGTTGCGGCGGTGGGAGCAGACCTCTCGCTGCCCGCCGTGGTAAAATCCATGGTGGACAGCGAGGCGTCTTGGAAGGCAGTGGTCTCCTTCTGCGAAGAAGTTATGTCGCAGAAGGAGGGGGCCGAGCGTATGCGCGAGGAGGATGCCTCCGCGGATCCCATGCGCAGAAAACGGACGGGTCGAAGGCGGCTAGCCTATGGGCGAAGCCTCCGTCTAGATGAGGACATGAGGGTGGCAGACGCGGGGACGTCTGTCGCTCTCCAACGCCAACAAGTCCTCGGGATTGCTGGCGCGCCAAGTGTCCCGGCGCGCCACCAAACAGATGGTCGGTGAACGCGACCAAGTGTAGGGTCCGGAAACGGACACCCGCCGACCGAGCTGCAGTAGGAGTGCGCAAGCAACCCTGGGCTCGGTCACCGTTGTCGGCGGCGAGAGGGACACCGGGGGGTTTTAGTGGGTAGGACCGCTCCTACCATCCGTTGGCTATGGAGTGGGTGAGTCCCACACACCCCTGCCACCCTTCCCCGGTGGCAGGAAGCGCATAAACGCGTTTCCCCCCGCAAAAAAAAAAAAAAAAAAAAAAAAAAAAAAAGGTTCCCCTCCCCTCCGACGTGTCGCCACCTTGCCGTGGTGGAGGGGCTTGCGTGTCTCGACGACCCTCAGGGCTATGCCGGATAGGGCTTCCCATACCGGACAGGCCTGAGGCGAGAGGCCAGACTAAGAGCGACACACCCCGGCCGATATGGCCGGGTAAGGGGGTGCCCCTCCGCGTGTCCCTCTGATTTCAGAGGGCACAGCGTGATGGGGCAGGGGTAGGTCCCTATGTGGGACAGGGGCGGGTCGGCTCCCGCCAATTTGGTGGGATGTCCGGCAGGCGCTATGTGCGCCGCCGTCGGAGGAGGGGCTTCGCCACCCACTCGCGTTCCGTAACCGGCGAACACACTTCAACGACCCCGCTGGTGGCTCCAGTGGGAGATGTCGTGTGTCTCGCTGGCCGGAGGGCTTGCCTTAATTGGCCGGCCCGCGGGAAGGAAAACCCTTATAAACCCGAGAGAACCCTCGTTAAAACCGGTAGATACCTGGCGACCTCTACTGTACTTAGCCTTCTCCCCCGGAATGGGCGTCACCCGGGGGGGTGACCTTTATATCGGCCCGACTCGTGGGAATCACAATCCAGATGTCTCAATTAAAAATCAACATCGCAAGAGGGGGCCGTAATAGCCATAATAAGAGGGAAGGCGCAACTCGCGCATTAGCTTGCTCGTCAGCAAGCGACCAAGAGAGAGCCGCGAAAGTGGCAGACATGATGGAGAAAGACTCGGACTCATTTATGAGTGTAGTCTCGGGTGACACGGACGCGAGTCTTGTCACCGTAACGTCAGGGGCCTCTTCCAAGTCAGGTGGCAAGCTATGGAAGAAGGTCGGCAAAGCAGGCAGAAAGCGGCGCCTAAGTGAGACGTCGCTCTCTAGCGACAGTGGTAGTGAGGGGGAGAAAGCTCGCCCCGACACGCCGGCGTCCAGAGGCCGCGGCCGCCCGCCGACCACTGGTCAGTACGTCGGCCTCGCGAAGGCGAAGGAGGCCCTCAACGAGGCCAAAGAGAGGGAGTTATACCTCAAGGCTGAGGAGGAGGTGGCCGATCTGGCCAGGAGAGTTCTCCCCAAGCGGGGGTCTCAGCCTGCGGCCAACTCAAGCAAAGAGGTAGAGGCCCTTGCAGCCCAGGATCTGACCAAGACGGTCGACGAAAGTCTGGGGGTCATAACCGCTGTGGCGGCTAAATCCCGCCACCTTAAAGGGACCTTCCAGAGGGCCCTGAAGGATGCCACGGTCGCGATTAGCGGAGCCGTTAGTGCGCTCTCCGAGCGCAGCGTCTCGGACGAGACAGCCCGTCTCCACGCAGACAACGCGCGACTGCGGGCTGAGATGGCGGAGCTCCGAAAGGAACTGCAGGAGTTGCGTGCTGGCCTCCAGCAGGCCCCGCCCAAAGTGAGCTCACCCTCCGCGGCCAAGCGAGCGCCACCTATGCTCGTTCAAGGCGACCCGGAGGACTTCATGCGTCGCATCATGGTCCAGGTGGGGACCATGTTAAATGCCCGGTTAGAAGCCATGGAGGAAAGGCTTCTACCGGAAAAGCGGTCCCGCCCTCCGCTGGCTGCGGACACAAGGAGGCTGACGGAGGAGAGGGAAATTCCCGAACCTCCTGTTGTCATGCCCAGGAAGGTTCCGGCCGGGCCCAGTCCTGCCACGCCAAGCGCAGATCCTGCGCCGCTCACAAAGAGAGCCCGCAAAAAGGCGCTTAAGAGGGGGCTCCCAGTGCCGCCAAAAGCCGCTCCGCGCGAAGCCCGCCCCCTGCCGCCGGCGCCGCAGTCCATGGACCAAACCTGGACTGCAGTTGTCCGAAAAGGCAAGAAGGTGGGAACCAACGCGCCCGTTCCGCAGAACGACAAGAAGTCGCCGCGCCCGGTCAAACTCCGGCCGCCCCGCTCCTCAGCCGTAGTGCTCACGCTGCAGCCGGAGGCCGAGAAGAGTGGCGTCACATACGCCAGTGCGCTGAAAGAGGCCCAGCGCAAAATCGATCTCGCGGGCCTCGGTATTCCGGCAGTGCGTTCGAGACGCACGGCCACTGGGGCGCGCATTCTGGAGGTGCCAGGCGCGACCAGTGGCGATAAGGCGGACGCTCTGGCGAACAAGCTCAGGGAGGTCTTCTCGTCAGGCTGTGTCCTGATCTCCAGGCCCACGAAATGCGCGGACATGCGCGTCTCGGGCCTGGACGACTCGGCCACTACCGATGATGTGGTGAATGCCGTAGCGCGTGCTGGCGGCTGCCCGGTAGAGTCCGTGCGGGCTGGCGAGATCCGCCAAAACCACTCGGGCCTCGGCACGGTCATGGTGCGCTGCCCAATTGCGGCCGCCAATAGAATAAAAGTCGGCGGGCGACTACTGGTCGGCTGGGTGTCGGCCCAAATTCGCCTGCTGGAGCCTCGGCCCCTGAGATGCTTCCGGTGCCTCGAGAACGGGCACGTTCGAGAGCAGTGCTCTGCCGAGGTCGACCGCAGCGACCAGTGTTTCAGCTGCGGTCGGCCCGGGCACAAAGCCGGAGAGTGCACTGCACAACCGCATTGCACCGTTTGCGAGGCGGCCGGAAAGTCGGCCGCTCATCGGCTGGGTAGCAAGGCGTGCGCTGCCCCCCGACGTAACAGGAATACGAGGAAAGGCGGCGATGGCCCTAGGGCCCCCTCGCAGCCGGTCCACCCGTCCGCTAGCTCTAGAGCTCCGGTCGAGGCCGAGGGGGCTGCAATGGACATCGCCAATTAAATGGCCATCCAACTGCTCCAGGCTAACATAAACCACTGCGCCAGAGCCCAGGACTTGCTGATCCAAAGCATGGCGGAGTGGCTTATCCAGGCGGCCGTCGTTACGGAGCCCTATTTTATCCCGTCTAGGGACAACTGGGTCGCAGATCGCGAGGGCGTAGTCGCCATTGTCGCCCAGGCTGCCGCTGGCTCCCCTCCCCTGGAAAGAGTAAGGAAGGGTAGAGGATGCGTCGCGGCAAGCCTGGGCGACACGATGCTTGTTGGCGTATACTTTTCGCCTAATCGGAGCCTCGCCGAATTTGAGCAGTTCCTTGCTGAGGTCGGGGCTCTGATCGAGCAGAACCGTCCCAATCGGGTTCTCGTCGCTGGGGATCTCAACGCCAAGTCTGTGGCGTGGGGATCCCCCGCGACGGACGCCCGTGGCGAAGCGGTAGAAGACTGGCTGGTCACTACCGGACTAGTGGTCCTGAATAGGGGGACTACCGACACGTGCGTGCGGCATCAGGGCGGCTCAATTGTGGACATCACGTTCGCGAATGCCGCCCTGGCGCGCCGTGTCCTTAACTGGACTGTGCTGAAGGATGTGGAGACGCTGTCGGATCACCGCTATATTCGGTATGCGATCTCCACACCTTCAGCAGCACTAATCGACCCAAGCCGTCCTCTGAGAGACGACGGTCCTCGCTGGTGCCTAGGTAAGATGGATAGGGAGGACCTTATCGAGGCGGCCATAGTGCAAGCCTGGGTGGCAGGCACACAAATCCCGGAGGACATAGACGGAGAGGCGGATCGGCTATGCGAGGCCATGACGCACGTGTGCGACGCGGCCATGCCCCGCGTCAAACCGCGCTCGCCTAGACGTTCGGTGTACTGGTGGTCCGAAGAGCTCGCCCAGCTGCGCAAAGCGTGCGTGGCAGCTAGACGCCAGTACACCAGATACCGTGGACGTAGACAGAGGGAGGAAGTGGAGCTAACGCGGCTTCACGATAACTACAGGCAAGCCACAAAAAGCCTGCAAGTCGCGATAGCCAGGGCAAAATCTCTGGCGGAAGAGGAGATGCTGGAGACATTAAACCTGGATCCATGGGGGCGGCCGTACAAGATGGTGAGGCGCAAGCTTCGACCGTGGGCCCCCCCCCTGACGCAGGGTCTCCAGCCTCAGCTTCTGACCCAGGTGGTCGGAACTCTGTTCCCTGAGAGGGCTACCCACATTCCCCCGCCGATGGCGCCGCATGGGACAACAGGGCAGGACGACGCTCAGGACGCGATCGTGCCTGAAGTAACCGAGGGCGAACTCGGGGCGGCGGTGCTCAGGCTCCGTGCCAAAAATACCGCCCCGGGACCGGACGGGATCCCCGGTCGCGCCTGGGTTTTAGCACTCGGCGACCCGTTGGAGCCCCAAGTGAGGACGCTCTTCTCAGAGTGCCTGAGGCAGGGCCGGTTCCCGCGTAGGTGGAAAACCGGAAAGCTGGTCCTGCTTAGGAAAGAGGGACGTCCGGTCGACTCACCGTCGGCCTACCGACCGATAGTGTTGCTTGACGAGGTGGGCAAGCTGTTCGAGCGCGTAATAGCTGTCCGCCTCGTCAGGCACTTGGAGATTACTGGGCCTAATTTAAGTGCCCAACAGTTCGGATTCCGCCGGAGTAGGTCCACCATCGACGCGATCGCGCGGGTGAGGACTCTGGCGGATGAAGCCGTGTCCCGGGGTGAGGTTGTCCTGGCGGTGTCTCTTGACATCGCCAACGCCTTCAACACCCTCCCCTGGGGCACTATTCTTGAGGCACTAAGGTACCACGGTGTGCCAGGGTACCTTCGGCGGGTTGTTGACAACTATCTGTCAGAAAGGACGGTGAAGTACCCAACTCGGGATATATGGCATACCAGGCCTATGACGTGCGGTGTTCCACAGGGGTCGGTCCTCGGGCCACTCCTGTGGAACATCGGGTATGATTGGGTCCTACGGGGCGCTAATTTAAGGGGTGTCGAGCTGACGTGTTACGCAGACGACACCCTCCTGACCGCCCGTGGTAAGACATACCGAGAGGCCGCTCTGTTGGCCACGGCCGGAGTAGCACAAGTGGTTGCCAGGATCCGGCGTTTGGGCTTGGAAGTTGCCCTCAACAAATCGGAGGCCCTCTGCTTTCATGGGCCCCGAAGGGCTCCTCCACCCGGATCCCACCTCATCATTGGCGGTGTTTCCATCGGCGTCGAGTCGACGATGCGGTACCTAGGCCTCGTCCTCGACAGCCGATGGAACTTTAAAGCGCACTTTGAGCGTCAGGCGCCAAAACTTATAAAGGCTGCCACGGCGCTGAGTAGGCTCCTCCCAAACGTGGGCGGGCCGAACGGAGGGTGCCGTCGTCTGTACTCCGGGGTTGTACGGTCGATGGCCTTATATGGAGCGCCCATCTGGGTAGACGCCCTATCTGCCCACAACAAGACCCTCTTGCGAAGGCCGCAGAGGGTCATGGCAGTTAGGATGGCAAGGGGTTACCGCACAGTGTCGTGTGAGGCGGCTTGTGTGCTGGCTGCCACTCCCCCTTGGGAGCTGGAGGCGGTTGTGCTGGCTGACGTCCACCAGCGGGTGTCGCAGTCGCGAGCCCGAGGGGTCGAGCCACCTCCGGAGTCGGTTGAGCGCTGGCGAGAACGCTCCCGCCGAATTCTTCTTCGGAGGTGGAAAGAAAACCTGGAGGAGCCGAGTGCCGGCCACGCGACCATTGCGGCAATTCGTCCCGTTTTGGACAAGTGGGTCGGCGGTAAGCGGGGGGTCCTTACCTTCCACCTTGTGCAGATCCTCTCAGGACACGGTTGTTTTGGGAGGTATCTCTGCAGGGTGGCGGGGAGGGAACCCACGCATGAGTGTCACAGTTGTGGCTGCGCTGAAGATACAGCGCAGCACACTCTAGCTGTCTGCCCAGCCTGGGCGGAGCAGAGGGCGCTGCTCGTTGCGGCGGTGGGAGCAGACCTCTCGCTGCCCGCCGTGGTGAAATCCATGGTGGACAGCGAGGCGTCTTGGAAGGCAATGGTCTCCTTCTGCGAAGAAGTTATGTCGCAGAAGGAGGAGGCCGAGCGTATGCGCGAGGAGGATGCCTCCGCGGATCCCATGCGCAGGAAACGGACGGGTCGAAGGCGGCTAGCCTATGGGCGAAGCCTCCGTCTAGATGAGGACATGAGGGTGGCAGACGCGGGGACGTCTGTCGCTCTCCAACGCCAACAAGTCCTCGGGATTGCTGGCGCGCCAAGTGTCCCGGCGCGCCACCAAACAGATGGTCGGTGAACGCGACCAAGTGTAGGGTCCGGAAACGGACACCCGCCGACCGAGCTGCAGTAGGAGTGCGCAAGCAACCCTGGGCTCGGTCACCGTTGTCGGCGGCAAGAGGGACACCGGGGGGTTTTAGTGGGTAGGACCGCTCCTACCATCCGTTGGCTATGGAGTCGGTGAGTCCCACACACCCCTGCCACCCTTCCCCGGTGGCAGGAAGCGCATAAACGCGTTTCCCCCCGCAAAAAAAAAAAAAAAAAAAAAAAAAAAAAAAAAAAAAAAGGTTAGGTTCCCCTGGGTCCGGTGCCCGGTGGCGGCCGCCAAAAAGGTGGCCGCGGGGCGATTGTTGGTGGGCTGGGTCTCCGCCCAAGTCAAGTTGTTGGAGACCCAGCCGACGAGGTGCTACCGCTGCCATATGTGTGGTCATATAAGGCAGCAGTGCACCTCGACGATCGACCGCAGCGGGGAATGCTTCCGCTGCGGTCAAACGGGCCATATGGCCAGGGAGTGCTCGGCCGCCCCCCGCTGCTCACTTTGTGTGGCAGCGGGAAAGCCCGCCGACCATAGGGCAGGAAGCAAGGTCTGCACGGGGGCGATAGGCCCCAGACGTGCAGCCCCACGGGCGGCCGGACGGTACACGGCCGCCGCTGCTCCAAATCAGGACCGAGGGTGATTTCCACCCTCGGGGTCCTGGGGCTGCCGCGAGGACATGGCGCTACACACCCCTGAGGGATGCCCAGTTTGGGCAGGGGAGCGCCATGACCCCGCGTCGCAGCGGTAGGGGGACGACCTCTCCTCCCGGCCATAGCCCAAGCTGTGGCCGGTGACGAGAGGTCGTAGGAAGTGGTTCTCTCCCCCTGCGAGATCGCGATCTCGCAGGGGGAGCCGGCGGAGAGTGAGATCCCTCCTCTCCGCCGCAGCAGTGCTGGGACCCGGAGGAGATGTGTATATCTCCTCCCCCTACCAGGCGGGGCCTGGGTGGTGATCCGGGGGGATCATCGCCCACACATAGGCCCCGCGAGAAGGCGCGCGTGGTGTTCCCACGCGCCTTCTAGAGGTGGCTGGACCAGGCGATTCCTCCCTGCTCCAGCCCAGAGGAGGGCCCGCCGCCGCCGTTATCCTGGCGGCGGGCATCGCGCTGGCGTGGCTGCGGAGGAATACCGAGATGGTACCCGTGGCCACGTCGCATAGGTGTGCGCGAGGGAACACCGGTGGGTTTTTAGTGGGTATTCCGCCTCCTACCATCCGTTGGTTATGGAGGCGGGGAGTCCCACATATCCCTGCTGCGGGCCCCCGCCTGCGGCAGGTCGAACGCGTAAATGCGTTTTCCCACCGTCAAAAAAAAAAAAAAAAAAAAAAAAAAAAAAAAAAAAAAAAAGGTTAGGTTCCCCTTCGACGTGCCGCCACCTTGTCGTGGTGGAGGGGCTTGCGTGTCTCGACGACCCTCAGGGCTATGCCGGATAGGGCTTCCCATACCGGACAGGCCTGAGGCGAGAGACCAGACCAAGAGCGGCACACCCCGGCCGATATGGCCGGGCAAGAGGGTTTCTCCGCGTGTCCCTCTGTTTGCAGAGGGCACTGCGGATGACAGAGGTGTGGCCCGGGACGTTCTGTCCCTGGGGCGGTGTTCGCTCGGGTCCGGGTTCTCCGGGCCCTTGCATTTCTGCAGGAAGAAAACCTCGGTAAAAAATCACCCCGTTTACCCCTAGTGGCCTCGCAGCGCTGGGGTGTAGTGCCGACGGGTTATTCGGCCTTAACTGCGCGCCGGCAGCCCCGGCCCCATAACAAAGATGGAAAAATGAGTACAGATAAACAGAAATTACCCCAGGGGGGTACCCGAAAGGGAGAATCCCCTCCTGCACTTACACGTGCAGGCCGTCCCACGTATTCTGGGGGGGACATATCCGTACTATATCACCGCAAAAACGACGACCACGGCAAACGATTAAAGGACTCCGATGATTGCTCCAGTGAAGTGGGGAGAGATGACAGGATGGACGCGGCAAATAACTCAGACGCAAGTCTAGTTAGTGCCGCATACTCGGACGAGACAAAGGGCGGACTCTCGAAGAGCCCGCGGAGAAGGAGGAAAAGACAGAGGGCTAGCGGCTGTAGTTCCGCGTCCTCTAGTGACGGCGAGGAGTGCAAACGCCCCCTCGCCCCAAGAAGAGGTAGAGGTCGCCCGCCCACAACCGGGCAATACGTCGGCCTGGCCAAGGCGAAGGCGGCCCTCAATGCCGAGAGGCAGAGGGAGCTGGAGCTCTTGGCTGAGGCCGAAATTGCGGAAAGTAACCGACTGACGAGGAGCCAGGCCAAGGTGTCGCGCCTCTCCGAGTCATCGGCGGACCTGGACGTGACGGGGGGAACAGCGTCAGAGGACCAACTGGCCTCTGACCTCAAAAGGACAGTCGTGGACAACTTGGTGTTGATCCGACAGGTCGCCACCAAGTCGTCCAACCTGAAGGGCACGTTCGTGCGGGCCCTGAAGGATTCGACGGAGGCCATCGCTGTCGCAGTGGCGGAGCTCAGCACGCGGTCGGTCAGTGACGAGACGAGACGGCTGCATGCGGATAATGCCCGTCTCCAGACGGAACTGGCCGACATTCGGAGGGAACTGGCGCAGCTCCGAGCCGATGTGGCAAAGGAGCGAGCGGCCAAAAGCCCGGCCGCCCCTATCGTTGCGGCGGTGGAGGGGTCGCCCCTGCCAGGTGAAGACCTGTTGCGCTCTGTCATGGTCCAGGTTGGTACCATGATGAGCGCCAGGTTTGAAGATCTGGAGGAGAGGCTCCTCCCGGCTAAACGTGTGCGGCCGCCTCTGGCCGCAGACAGAAGGAGAGACTCCGCCGAGGCTGCGACCAATGTGGCCCCAGCGGCAGCTTCTGAGAAAGCCCACGGCGATGCCCTGCCCCTGGCTCCTGAACTCCTCAATAGGAGGAAGGGAAAACGAGGCGGGAAGAAAAGGAGGAAGGCGACCCCGGCTGCGGCCATGGTAGCCCCAGCAGCAGTACCCCGTCCCCTGCCGCCTGCTCCCGCGTCCATGGACGTCGCTTGGAGCGCGGTGGTGAAAAGGGGCGCTAAAAAGAGAGGGATGGCAGCGCAGGGCGGTTCTGGCCCGCATCCGCCGCCACCGCCAAAGCCCAAGGCAAAGGCGAAGAGGGCCCGTAAACTTCGGCCTCCCCGCTCTCAGGCAGTGGTGCTGTCACTGCAGCCGGAAGCGGCCGAGAAAGGGGTCACTTATGAGCAGGTGCTCAGGGAAGCCAAGGCCAAGGTGAACCTCACCGCCCTCGGCATCCCATCCCTGCGCATAAGAAATGCGGCCACTGGAGCGCGCATGCTGGAGGTCCCAGGCGCGTCCAGCTCTGACAAAGCGGACTCCCTCGCTGATAAGCTGAGGGAGTCCCTAAGTCCGGAGGTGGTGAAGGTCTCCAGGCCCACCATATGTGCAGACCTGCGCATTTCGGGCCTGGACGACTCAGTCGTGTCAGAGGAGGTGGTGGCCGCCGTGGCCCGCGCCGGAGAGTGCCCCGAGGGGCTCGTGAAGCCTGGCGTACTTCGCCGGGATTTCTCCGGGCTTTACTCGGTCAGCCTGCGCTGCCCCATCAAGGCAGCCAAAAAGGTGGTGAAGGGGGGCCGACTTCTCGTCGGCTGGGTGTCCGCTCAGGTGCGGCTTCTCGACCACAGGCCACTGCGGTGCTATCGCTGCCTGCAGGTCGGGCACGTGAGGGCGACATGCTCTTCCGATGAGGACCGCAGCGATCAATGCTATCGCTGCGGCAAACCCGGCCACAAAGCTGGCCAGTGCTCCGCCCCGCCGCTCTGCACCCTGTGTGCAGCGGCAGGCAAACCGGCGGCACATAAGGTGGGCAGCAGATCATGTGCTGCCCCCCCTTCCAAGAGAGGTAGAAAGGTTGGCAGCGTCGGCCCTAGAGCGCTATCGCAGTCGACTCGCCCTGCAACCGGGCAGATGGACACTGCCATCTAGTGACGGCGCGCCAAATGTCCCGGCGCGCCTCCTACTGTTGGCCATGACGGGCTCGTAACCGAGCAACCGCTAGGGGGAGTTGCAGAAGTCTTGTTGCACCTGGGCTCCCCCGATCACGCGGCAAGAGGGACATCGTGAGGTTTTAGTCGGTAGGTCGGCACCTTCTGTGCCGGAGTCCGACATACCCCGCCTTCGGGCGGGGATGCATGAGCATTTCCTCACGTAAAAAAAAAAAAAAAAAAAAAAAAAAAAAGGTTAGGTTAGGTTAGGTTGGGGTGCGACGTCAGACAACCTCCTCGTGTGCTCGGTGGTTACTTGTCCTCCTGGATACGTCTGGGGGGAACGGTAGCTGCTGGGCCGGTGCACCCTGGGCATCGGCCAATAACTTCCCACTTTAAGGGCTCTTATTGGCCGATGGCGAATAGTCTGACAAGGGGGGTGCCCCTCCGCGTGTCCCTCTGATTGCAGAGGGCACAGCGTGATGGGGCAGGGGGTAGGTCCCTAAGTGGGACAGGGGCGGGTCGGCTCCCGCCAATTGGTGGGATGTCCGGCAGGCGCTATGTGCGCCGCCGCCGGAGGAGGGGCTTCGCCACCCCCTCGCGTTCCGTAACCGGCGAACCCACTTCAACGACCCCGCTGGTGGCTCCAGTGGGAGATGTCGTGGGTTTCGCTGGCCGGAGGGCTTGCCTTAATTGGCCGGCCCACGTGGAAGGAAAACCACTATAAAAACCAGCCCAAGTTTCGGCGTTGGGGCAACGCGGCGCCGAATGCCCTCGTCGTCCTACTTTCTTTCGAAAGTGGGAGGACGAGGGAAGGTGGAGGGCATAATCCACCCACTAGCGGCCACCCTGGGGTACCGCCCGACCCCCCAGGCGTAAAAGGGTTACCCAGGTGCAGAGGGCACCGCCTGGGTGGACTTTTTAGATCCCTCATACTCGTGGGAACAAAAATAGTATGAGAATTTTTAAATCCCCCCCCCAAAACCAAACGAGAACCTACGTCAGCAGGCACGTAGGCCGAACCCCGACCACCAGGGGTTCAAACAATACGCAGAGGGAGGTAGAGGAGCCGGGCAGGGTAGGCGGGTCAAGCCTCCTCGAGCCCTCCCACGAGCCGACAGTATTGCAGGGCGTAGTGCCGATCATACTGTCGGACTCCGAAGGGTCAGCGTCGTCTCCGGCATTGTTGTCGTCGTCACCGGCCCCGAGGATTTCACCTCGGAGCCGAGAACGACCACACCTTCTCATAAAGCCGGCGACCCGGCTGATAGATGAAGCGGCTGGGTGCGAAGAGTTCTTCTCTCCACGGAAAGTCCTACCCAGGGACCTCCCGGAAGAGGAACTCTTCACTCCCGAACCAAAAGGAGGGGCGGCGCCGATTTTTCCGGCGCCCCAGGACCAGGCTCGCAAACGGCTGCGGGCGTCCGCATCGCCGCGGTCAGACGAGTCGCAGAGTGACTCGTCCGACTCCCGACCGCCGGTGAGGCCCAAGTCAACGGGGCCCGCCAAACAGGCGAAGAGAGGACGGCCCCCTACTACGGGCCAATATGTGGGCTTGGCGAGGGCCAAGGCTGAACTCCTGGAGCTTAGGCGCCAGGAGCTTCAGCTGGAGGCAGAGGAGGAGGTGGCGGGGATGGTCCGCGAGGCGAGTGGCAAAAGGATTGCGCGCCTTGCGGACTCATCTCCGAACTTGAGTAGCGGAGAGGAGGGGGGTGGTGCCGACACTGCCGATGCCCTGAACAAACAGGTGCGGAGCAGTGTCGATACCATCCTTCACATAGCAAACAAGTCCGGCAACCTTAAGGGTACCTTTGTAAAGGCCCTAAAGGTTGCCGCCGCCTCCATCCAGGAGGCGACCGACGAGTTAAAGAGGAGGAGTGTCTCCGATGAGACCGCTCGGCTGGCCGCCGAGAATGATCGCCTAAAGGCCGAAATGGCCGGGCTCCGTAAGGAGATGGGCGATCTGCGGGCCAGTCTGGAGCGATCTCGGGCGGAGACGCAGGTGCAGGGGCAGTTCTCTCCTCCAGGGAGAGACCAGGACCTCGAGCGCACCATCATGGAGCGAGTTGGCACCATGGTGGGGGCGAGGCTCGAGGCCCTGGAGGAGAGACTGCTTCCAGCGAGGCGGGAGAGGCCGCCTCTGGCGGCGGACGCTAAGAGGACGGCAACTCCTTTCAGGCCGTCCTCATCCGGCGCGGTAACCGTCGCGCCACCGATCAGGCGCCAATCTCCGCCTGCCGCACCAACGGCCCCCAAACCCCCGGCACAAACCATCCCGCCGGGGAAGAAGGGGAAAAAGAAGAAGGGGAAGGGTCCGGCTCAAAAGAAAGGGCCAGCCGGACCCTCCAAACCACCACCTCCTCGACCACTGCCACCCGCGCCAACGTCCATGGACGAAAGCTGGGTGACAGTGGTCAAGAAGAATAAAAAGCGGGCGCCCCGGGCACAAAGCTCCGGGGCTAATAATAAGAAGACGTTGGCGGCTGCCGGACCTTCCGCCCCCCCCTCAAAAACACCGAGGGGAAAGGGGACAAAGGGAGGTCCAGCTAAGAAGGGGGCTGGGCTGAGGGCCCCCCGATCCGCAGCGGTCGTCCTGACCCTCCAGCCGGGGGCTCAGGACCGAGGCGTCACCTACAAGTCGGTGATGCTCGAGGCCAGGTCCAAAATCGATTTGGACGGCCTCGGGATCACCGGCTTAAGGTCACGCACTGCGCGGACGGGGGCCCAAATCCTTGAGGTCCCGGGCGCCACCAGCGGCGCAAAGGCAGACTCCCTCGCCACAAGGCTGAGGGAGGTCCTCGGCGAGGCCGACGTCCGAGTTACCAGGCCCACGAAATGCGCAGATCTGCGCGTTTCGGGCCTGGATGACTCGGTCTCGCCCGAGGATGTCGCCGCCGCGGTGGCCAAGGTGGGGGGGTGTGCGGTCGAGGAGGTCAAGGCTGGCCAAGTCGTCCGCACACCCTTCGCACAAGGGACCTCGTGGGTCCAGTGCCCTGTGGCAGCCGCCAAAAGGGTGGCCGGGGGGCGTCTGTTGGTCGGCTGGGTCTCCGCCCAGGTAAAACTGATGGAGACCCGGCCCACGAGGTGCTACCGCTGCCTCATGCTTGGGCATGTGAGGCAGGGGTGCACCTCGGCGATCGACCGCAGCGGAGAGTGCTTCCGCTGCGGTGCAACAGGCCACCTGGCCAGGGAGTGCTCGGCCGCTCCCCGCTGCTCACTATGTGTGGCAGCGGGGAAGCCCGCCGAGCACCGGGCGGGGAGCAGGGCCTGCACGGGGGCGATAGCCCCCAAACGTGCAGGCCTTAAGGCGGCCGGAAGGACCCCGGCCGCCGTTGCTCCCGATAAGGATCCTGTGAATGCGGCCAAGTGATGGGCATTCACAGGATCCTCCAGGCGAATATCAACCACTGCGCCGGGGCGCAGGACCTCCTCCTGCAATCCATGGCGCAGTGGTCGATAGACGTCGCGGTGGCCGCCGAGCCCTACTACGTCCCCCCCAGTGATAACTGGGCAGCGGACGTGGACGGCTCGGTGGCCATCATAACTAAAAGAGGGGCAGAGGGCATAATGCCCCCTCCCACCTTGTCGAGGGGCCGAGGCTTTGTGGCGATCCGCTGGGGAGAGATATGCCTTATTGGGGTGTATTTCTCCCCCAACAGGAGTCTCGCCGAGTTCGAAGCGTTCCTGGACCAGGTAGGGGCCCTCATTGGGCAGACCCTACCGTGTCCGGCGCTCGTCGTGGGCGACCTCAACGCCAAGTCATTGGCTTGGGGCTGTCCCGCGACGGATACTCGGGGAGATCTCCTTGCGGAGTGGGCGACGGCTGCCGGCCTCGTGGTTCTGAACCAGGGGTCGGCCAACACCTGCGTGCGCTGGCAGGGGGGGTCCATCGTGGACGTTTCGTTCACGACCCCCGCCGTCGCACGGCGTGTCCGTGAGTGGAGGGTTCTGGAGGATGTGGAGACGTTGTCGGACCATTTGTATGTCCGGTTCGACGTCTCCACAGCCACAGAACGCGCGGACACGCGCCGTCGTCCCGACAGCCGAGCCTCGGCCCGATGGGCCTTGTCCAGCCTAAATCGCGAAGCGGTGGAGATTGCTTCCATTGTCCAGGCCTGGGTAACACCTTCCAGGCCTGTGGAGGTCGAGGTCGAGAGTGAATGGTTCCGGGTCGCGCTGTCGCATATTTGCGACGCGAGCATGACCCGGGCCAAGCCTCGACCTCCGAAGCGTCAGGTGTACTGGTGGTCTCAGGGGATCGGAGAAATCCGGTCCCGTTGTGTAGCGGTGAGACGCCAGTACACTAGGGCCCGCCGTAGGCGGGTCCGCGACGTTGACATGGAAGCCCAGCTGTACGGTGCCTATCGAGAGGTTAAGAAGGCCCTACAGCTCTCCATCGCCGACGCGAAGGCGAGTGCCAGAGCGGAGCTCCTCGAGACTCTAAACCGTGATCCATGGGGGAGGCCGTATAAGATGGTCAGGGGCAAATTACGCCCCTGGTCGCCCCCCCTGACGGAGAGTCTCGAGCCTCGACTGCTGGAGGAGGTTGTTTCGTCGCTGTTTCCGAACAGGGCGGAACATCTCCCTCCAGCGATGGCGCCCCCGCGACGTCAAGCTGACGTCGCGGATGCGAGCGCGGAAGTCGAGGTCCCTCCGGTAACGGAGGGAGAGCTAGGCGCGGCCGTGTTGAGGATGAAATCCAAAAACACGGCTCCGGGACCCGACGGGGTCCCGGGACGCGTCCTGGCTCTGGCACTGGAGGCCCTCGGGGGGAGATTCCGTGGTCTACTGGACGCCTGTCTTCGATCCGGCCGTTTTCCAGCCATCTGGAAAATCGGCCGGCTCGTCCTGATCAGGAAAGACGGGCGTCCCGCGGAATCCCCCTCAGCCTACCGTCCGATCGTGCTACTGGACGAGGTCGACAAGCTCTTTGAGCGCATTATATGCTGTCGCCTCGTCAAGCACCTCCGAGACGTAGGCCCCGATCTGTCCGATAATCAGTTCGGATTCCGAGAGGGAAGGTCGACCGTTGACACGGTCGGCCGTATCCGAGCCCTCTCGGAAGAGGCGGCCGCCCAGGGCGGGGTGTTGCTGGCGGTGTCGCTAGATATAGCGAACGCCTTTAACACCCTTCCCTGGGCCTGCATTATGGAGGCACTCCACTATCATAACGTGCCTCCATACCTGCGCCTCATGGTCGGGGCCTACCTCTCGCAGAGATACGTTGAGTATCCGGTCCGGGACGGTAGGCTGGCAAGGTGGGAAACGTCGTGCGGTGTTCCGCAGGGGTCGGTTTTAGGCCCTCTCCTGTGGAACGTCGGCTACGACTGGGTGCTGCGGGGCGAGCTCCTTCCCGGAGCAGAGGTCACCTGCTATGCTGATGATACGCTGGTGACCTCCCGGGGGAGCTCGTACCGAGAAGCGGCACGCCTCGCCACTGTGTCAGTAGCACAGGTGGTGAGGCGCATAAGGATGCTCGGCCTGGAGGTGGCCCTTCATAAGTCCGAGGCGCTGTGTTTTCACGGCGCCCGGAAGGGGCCACCTCCCGGCGCGAGCATCCAGGTTGGTGGCACTCGAATCGAGGTCAAGCCCGAGATGAGGTATCTCGGACTTGTCCTCGACCCGCGCTGGAGTTTCCGTGGGCACTTCGCCCGCCTGGCCCCCCGATTGATCGCGGCATCGGCTGCCTTAAGGCGGCTGATGCCAAACATCGGGGGGCCCGAGTCGGCAAGCCGCCGCCTCTACATGGGGGTGGTGCGGTCGATGGCCCTGTACGGGGCCCCGATCTGGGCGGAGACCCTGACGGCCCGTAGGAATGTCACCCTTCTGAGACGTCCTCAGAGGGTGATGGCCGTCAGCGTCATACGCGGATACCGCACCATCTCTTTTGAGGCGGCGTGCGCATTGGCGGGCACACCTCCCTGGGACCTGGAGGCGGAGGCCCAGGCGTCACTGTACAGGTGGCGCAAGGACCTCCTCCTCCGGGGCGATCATCCCACTCCAAGGGAGGTGGAAGTGCGGAAACTCCAGTCTCGGCAGTCCGTGCTGGGGATCTGGGGGGTAAGGCTGGCCTCGCCTGAGGCCGGCCGCCGGACTGTCGAGGCGCTCCGTCCGGTAATAAGGGACTGGACGGAGCGCATGCGGGGCTCGCTGACCTTCCGCGCGGTGCAGGTTCTCTCGGGACATGGTTGTTTCGGGAGGTACCTGCACCGCATCGCCGGAAGGGAGGCGACCGATGAGTGCCACCATTGTGGCTGCCACGAGGACACGGCGCAGCACACCCTCGAGGAATGCCCAGCTTGGGCGGGGGAGCGCCGCGACCTCGTCGCAGCGGTAGGGGACGATCTCTCCTTGCCGGCCGTAGTTAAGGCTATGGTTGGCGACGAGAGGTCGTGGAAAGCGGTCCTCTCCTTCTGCGAGTGCGTGCTCTTGCAGAAGGAGGCGGCGGAGAGAGAGAGGGAGAACGATCCCTCCTCTCAGCACATCCGCCGCAGACGCACAGGGACCCGGAGAAGGGCTTATGCCCACCTTCTCCCCCCTACCTAGCGAGGCTGGGTGGTGACTCGGGGGGGTCACCACCCTCACGCAAGCCTCGCGAGAAGGCGCGCGTGGTGTTCCCACGCGCCTTCTTGAGGTGGCTGGACCGGGGGTATTCCTCCCCGCTCCAGCCCAGAGGAGGGCCCGCCGCCGCTATAGCCATGGCGGCGGGCACCGCGCTGGCGTGGCTGCGGACGAATACCAGATGGTACCCGTGGCCACGCCGTCAACGGTGCGCCCGAAGGAACACCCAGGAGTTTTTAGTCGGTAGGCCGGCACCTTCTGTGCCGGAGTCCGACATAATCCGCCCCCCTCCCCCGAGGAGGGCGGATAAGCATGAGCGTTTCTCCTGGCTAAAAAAAAAAAAAAAAAAAAGGTTAGGTTAGGTTAGGTTAGGTTAGGTTAGGTTAGGTTAGGTTAGGTTAGGTTAGGTTAGGTTAGGTTAGGTTAGGTTAGGTTAGGTTAGGTTGGGGTGGGGTGCGACGTCAGACAACCTCCTCGTGTGCTCGGTGGTTACTTGTCCTCCTGGATACGTCTGGGGGGAACGGTAGCTGCTGGGCCGGTGCACCCTGGGCATCGGTCAACAACTTCCCTTTTAAGGGTTCTTGTTGGCCGATGGCGAATAGTCTGACACCGGGGGGGCTCCTCCGCGTGTCCTCTGGTTTAGCAGAGGGCACTGCGGATGGAGCAGGAGACGCTCCCCTCCTAGTGGGGGAGTAAGGGTGGGCTCGGTGTGCACTCGTACTGCCGCCGAGCAGGCGTGGGGAGGAGGAACCTCCTGGTGGGGAACTTCCTACCCCTTGCCACCGCCGGGCTCGTAATCCGGGACCGCGGCTTTCAGCTGCAGTCCGGGACCGAGGGTCTTGGCTTAACCGCCCGGACCGCGAGGAAGGAAAACCTCTATAAAAAACCAGCCCAAGTTTCGGCTCCGAGGCCCGCCTCGGCGCCGAAATGCCCTCGTCGTCCCACTCCCGAAAATTCGTTTTCGGGAGTGGAACGACGAGGGATGGTGGAGGGCGAATTCCACCACAGCGGGCTGCGGCGAGGAAGCGGCGCTCCCTGAGGAATGCCCATCTGGGCAGGGGACGCCGTGGAATCGTCTGCAGCACTTGGGCGACCTCTCCTTGACGACTGCAGCTAAGGCTGCGGCCGTCGACGAGAGGTCGTGGGAAGCGGCCCTCTCCCTCTGTTCGCAGGGGGAGACGGCGGGAGGGTTGGAGGGGCGGTGTTCACCCCGCCTCCTCTCCGAGCCTCCCGCTGTTGCGGGCCGCTATGGTAGGGGACGACCTCTCTGTTGAGAGGTCGTAGCCGTGCGGGACGGCCACTCTTTGCCGGCCGCAGCCAGGTCCGAGCTGCGGACGCCAAGGAGAGGCCGTGGAAAGCGGTCCTCTCTCTCTGCGAGGTCACTCGCAGAGCGAGGGGAGATGCAGCCGCATGGGGGGCACGGAGGAGAGCTTATCTTTAATGATAGGCGATCCTCTGCCCCCCTACCCTGCGGGGCCGTGGGTGGCGATCCGGGGGGATCACCGCCCACACATAGGCCCCGCGAGAAGGCGCGCGCGGTGTTTCCGCGCGCCTTCTAGAGGTGGCTGGACCAGGCGATTCCTCCCTGCTCCAGCCCAGAGGTGGGCCTGCCGCCGTTTGTCCTGGCGGCGGGCACCGCGCTGGCGTGGCTGCGGACGAATACCAGATGGTACCCGCGGCCACGCCGCATAGGCGCGCGCGAGGGAACACCCAGGAGTTTTTAGTCGGTAGGCCGGCACCTTCAGTGCCGGAGTCCGACATAATCCGCCCCCCTCCCCCGAGGAGGGCGGATAAGCATGAGCGTTTCTCCTGGTAAAAAAAAAAAAAAAAAAAAAAAGGTTAGGTTGGGGTGCGATGTCAGACAACCTCCTCGTGTGCCTGATGGCTACTTGTCCCCCTGGATACGTCTGGGGGGAACGGTAGTCGTTGGGCCGGTGCACCCTGGGCATCGGTCAACAACTTCCCTTTTAAGGGTTCTTGTTGGCCGATGGCGAATAGTCTGACAAGGGGGGTGCCCCTCCCAGTGTCCCTCTGATTGCAGAGGGCACAGCGGGATGGGGCAGGAGACGCTCCCCTCCTAGTGGGGGAGTAAGGGTGGGCTCGGTGTGCACTCGCACTGCCGCCGAGCAGGCGTGGGGAGGAGGAACCTCCTGGTGGGGAACTTCCTACCCCTTGCCACCGCCGGGCTCGTAATCCGGGACCGCGGCTTTCAGCTGCAGTCCGGGACCGAGGGTCTTGGCTTAACCGCCCGGACCGCGAGGAAGGAAAACCTCTATAAAAAACCAGCCCAAGTTTCGGCTCCGAGGCCCGCCTCGGCGCCGAAATGCCCTCGTCGTCCCACTCCCGAAAATTCGTTTTCGGGAGTGGAACGACGAGGGATGGTGGAGGGCGAATTCCACCACAGCGGGCTGCGGCGAGGAAGCGGCGCTCCCTGAGGAATGCCCATCTGGGCAGGGGACGCCGTGGAATCGTCTGCAGCACTTGGGCGACCTCTCCTTGACGACTGCAGCTAAGGCTGCGGCCGTCGACGAGAGGTCGTGGGAAGCGGCCCTCTCCCTCTGTTCGCAGGGGGAGACGGCGGGAGGGTTGGAGGGGCGGTGTTCACCCCGCCTCCTCTCCGGGCCTCCCGCTGTTTGCGGGCCGCTATGGTAGGGGACGACCTCTCTGTTGAGAGGTCGTAGCCGTGCGGGACGGCCACTCTTTGCCGGCCGCAGCCAGGTTCGAGCTGCGGACGCCAAGGAGAGGCCGTGGAAAGCGGTCCTCTCTCTCTGCGAGGTCACTCGCAGAGCGAGGGGAGATGCAGCCGCATGGGGGGCACGGAGGAGAGCTTATCTTTAATGATAGGCGATCCTCTGCCCCCCTACCCTGCGGGGCCGTGGGTGGCGATCCGGGGGGATCACCGCCCACACATAGGCCCCGCGAGAAGGCGCGCGCGGTGTTTTCCGCGCGCCTTCTAGAGGTGGCTGGACCAGGCGATTCCTCCCTGCTCCAGCCCAGAGGTGGGCCTGCCGCCGTGTGTTTATGGCGGCGGGCACCGCGCTGGCGTGGCTGCGGACGAATACCAGATGGTACCCGCGGCCACGCCGTCAACGGCGCGCGCGAGGAAACACCCAGGAGTTTTTAGTCGGTAGGCCGGCACCTTCAGTGCCGGAGTCCGACATAATTCGCCCCCCTCCCCCGAGGAGGGCGGATAAGCATGAGCGTTTCTCCTGGTAAAAAAAAAAAAAAAAAAAAAAAAAAAAAAAAAAAAAAAAAGGTTAGGTTAGGTTAGGTTGGGGTGCGATGTCAGACAACCTCCTCGTGTGCCTGATGGCTACTTGTCCCCCTGGATACGTCTGGGGGGAACGGTAGTCGTTGGGCCGGTGCACCCTGGGCATCGGTCAACAACTTCCCTTTTAAGGGTTCTTGTTGACCGATGGCGAATAGTCTGACACCGGGGGGCTCCTCCGCGTGTCCCTCTGGTTTAGCGGAGGGCACTGCGGATGGAGCAGGAGACGCTCCCCTCCTAGTGGGGGAGTAAGGGTGGGCTCGGTGTGCACTCGCACTGCCGCCGAGCAGGCCTGGGGAGGAGGTTTGGGGTGAACCTCCTACCCCTTGCCACCGCCGGGCTCGTAATCCGGGACCGCGGCTTTCAGCTGCAGTCCGGGACCGAGGGTCTTGGCTTAATCGCCCGGACCGCGAGGAAGGAAAACCTCTATAAAAAACCAGCCCAAGTCTCGGCTCCGAGGCCCGCCTCGGCGCCGAGATGCCCTCGTCGTCCCACTCCCGAAAATTCGTTTTCGGGAGTGGAGCGACTAGGGATGGTGGAGGGCGAATTCCACCACAGCGGGCTGCGGCGAGGAAGCGGCGCTCCCTGAGGAATGCCCATATGTCCATATGGGCAGGGGACGCCGTGGAATCGTCTGCAGCACTTGGGCGACCTCTCCTTGACGACTGCAGCTAAGGCTGCGGCCGTCGACGAGAGGTCGTGGGAAGCGGCCCTCTCCCTCTGCTCGCAGGGGGAGACGGCGGGAGGGTTGGGGGGGCGGTTTTCCCCCGCCTCCTCTCCGGGCCTCCCGCTGTTGCAGGCCGCTATGGTAGGGGACGACCTCTCTGCTGAGAGGTCGTAACCGTGCGGGACGGCCACTCTTTGCCGGCCGCAGCCAGGTTCGAGCTGCGGACGCCAAGGAGAGGCCGTGGAAAGCGGTCCTCTCTCTTTGCGAGGTCACTCGCAGAGCGAGGGGAGATGCAGCCGCATGGGGGGCCCGGAGGAGAGCTTATCTTTAATGATAGGCGATCCTCTGCCCCCCCTACCCTGCGGGGCCGTGGGTGGCGATCCGGGGGGATCACCGCCCACACATAGGCCCCGCGAGAAGGCGCGCGCGGTGTTTTCCGCGCGCCTTCTAGAGGTGGCTGGACCAGGCGATTCCTCCCTGCTCCAGCCCAGAGGTGGGCCTGCCGCCGCTCTGTCCTGGCGGCGGGCACCGCGCTGGCGTGGCTGCGGACGAATACCAGATGGTACCCGCGGCCACGCCGTCAACGGCGCGCGCGAGGGAACACCCAGGAGTTTTTAGTCGGTATGCCGGCACCTTCTGTGCCGGAGTCCGACATAATCCGCCCCCCTCCCCCGAGGAGGGCGGATAAGCATGAGCGTTTCTCCTGGTAAAAAAAAAAAAAAAAAAAAAAAAAAAAAAAAAAAAGGTTAGGTTAGGTTAGGTTAGGTTAGGTTAGGTTAGGTTAGGTTAGGTTAGGTTAGGTTAGGTTAGGTTAGGTTAGGTTAGGTTAGGTTGGGGTGCGACGTCAGACAACCTCCTCGTGTGCTCGGTGGTTACTTGTCCTCCTGGATACGTCTGGGGGGAACGGTAGCTGCTGGGCCGGTGCACCCTGGGCATCGGCCAATAACTTCCCACTTTAAGGGTTCTTATTGGCCGATGGCGAATAGTCTGACAAGGGGGGTGCCCCTCCGCGTGTCCCTCTGATTGCAGAGGGCACAGCAGGATGGGGCAGGGGGTAGGTCCCTATGTGGGACAGGGGCGGGTCGGCTCCCGCCAATTGGTGGGATGTCCGGCAGGCGCTATGTGCGCCGCCGCCGGAGGAGGGGCTTCGCCACCCCCTCGCGTTCCGTAACCGGCGAACCCACTTCAACGACCCCGCTGGTGGCTCCAGTGGGAGATGTCGTGGGTTTCGCTGGCCGGAGGGCTTGCCTTAATTGGCCGGCCCACGTGGAAGGAAAACCACTATAAAAACCAGCCCAAGTTTCGGCGTTGGGGCAACGCGGCGCCGAATGCCCTCATCGTCCTACTTTCTTTCGAAAGTGGGATGAAGAGGGAGGGTGGAGGGCATACTCCACCCACTAGCGGCCACCCTGGGGTACCGCCCGACCCCCCAGGCGTAAAAGGGTTACCCAGGTGCAGAGGGCACCGCCTGGGTGGACATTTTAGATCCCTCACACTCGTGGGAACAAAAATGAGTCTTTTACGAACCCCCCCAAAACAAAAAACGTCACCACTACAGGATAAGTCCTACATTGTTAAAGGCCGAACCCCGCCCACCAGGGTGTTCGTGAAGCAGCGGGAGGTTGAGGAGCCGGGCAGGGTAGGAGGGAACAATAGCCTCCTCAAGCCCTCCCACGAGCCGACAGTGTCGCAGGGCGTTTTGCCGATCGCACTGTCGGACTCCGACGTCTCGTCGCCAGCACTGTTGCTGTCGTCACCGGCCCCGGGGACTCCACCCCGGAGCCGCGGACGGCAGCAACTTCAAGTGCTCATCCAACCGGCGACGAGGTTGATAGACGTGGCGGCTGGCAGTGAAGAGTGCTTCTCCCCAGGGAGGGTCCTGTTCGGGGACCTGCCTGAGGAGCTCTTCACTCCGGAGCCCAGAGGAGGGATGGCGCCGCCGGAATTTCCGGCGTCACTGGACCAGGCCCGAAAGAGGCTGCGGACGTCCCCATCTGCGTCGTCTCGGTCGGACGGGTCGTCGAATGACGACTCGTCCGACACTAGACCCCTTGCGAGGCCCGGAACTTCAGGGCCCGCCAAACGCGCTAAACGGGGACGGCCGCCGACTACCGGCCAATACGTGGGCCTGGCCAAAGCGAAGGCGGAGCTCCTAGCGCTCAAACGTGAGGAGCTCCGACTCCAGGCTGAGGAGGAGGTGGCCGGGATGGTCCGCGAGGCGAGCAGTAGGAGGGCTTGTCTCGTGGACTCATCCCCGGCTCAGGACGGCAGTAACGCGGACGGCGGTAGCACTGTCGAGACCCTGAACAAGCAGGTCCTCGACAGTGTTAACACTATTGTCCGCATCGCCTCAACATCTGGCAACCTCAAGGGCACGTTCGTTAAGGCCCTTAAGGTTGCCGCCTCCTCTATTCAGGAAGCGACAGAGGAGTTGCGGCGGAGATCTGTCTCCGACGAGACCGCACGGCTGGCCGCCGAGAATGATCGCCTAAAGGCCGAAATGGCCGGACTCCGTAAGGAGATGGGCGATCTGCGGGCCAGTCTGGAGCGGTCTCAGGCGGAGACGCAGGTGCGGGGGCAACCTTCTCCTCCGGGGAAGGTTCAAGACCTCGAGCGCACCATCATGGAGCGAGTAGGCTTCATGGTGGGGGCAAGGCTCGAGGCCCTGGAGGAGCGGTTGCTCCCCGCAAGGAGGGAGAGGCCGCCGCTTGCGGCGGATAAAAAGAGGACGGCCAGTCCATCCAGGCCGTCCTCTTCCGGAGCGGTCACCGCCGCCGTCACCAGCAGGCGACCGACGACGACGACGCCGCCCAACACAGGCGTCTCGCCCAAAGCCCCGGCACCAACCACCCTGCCGGGGCCAAAGGGCAAAAAGAAGAAGAAGGGGAAGGGTCCGGCTAAAAAGAAAGGGCCAGCCGGACCCTCCAAAGCATCACCTCCTCGACCACTGCCACCCGCGCCAACGTCCATGGACGAAAGCTGGGTGACAGTGGTCAAGAAGAATAAGAAGCAGGCGCCCCGGGCACAAAGCTCCGGGGCTAAGAAGACGATGGCGGCTGCCGGACCTTCCGCCCCCCCCTCAAAAACACCGAGGGGAAAGGGGACAAAGGGAGGTCCAGCTAAGAAGGGGGCTGGGCTGAGGGCCCCCCGATCCGCAGCGGTCGTCCTGACCCTCCAGCCGGGGGCTCAGGACCGAGGCGTCACGTATAAGTCGGTGATGCTCGAGGCCAGGTCCAAGATTGATTTGGACGGCCTCGGGATCACCGGCTTAAGGTCACGCACTGCGCGGACGGGGGCCCAAATCCTTGAGGTCCCGGGCGCCACCAGCGGCGCAAAGGCAGACTCCCTCGCCACAAGGCTGAGGGAGGTCCTCGGCGAGGCCGACGTCCGAGTTACCAGGCCCACGAAATGCGCAGATCTGCGCGTTTCGGGCCTGGATGACTCGGTCTCGCCCGAGGATGTCGCCGCCGCGGTGGCCAAGGTGGGGGGGTGTGCGGTCGAGGAGGTCAAGGTTGGCCAAGTCGTCCGCACACCCTTCGCACAAGGGACCTCGTGGGTCCAGTGCCCTGTGGCAGCCGCCAAGAGGGTGGCCGGGGGGCGTCTGTTGGTCGGCTGGGTCTCCGCCCAGGTAAAACTGATGGAGACCCGGCCCACGAGGTGCTACCGCTGCCTCATGCTTGGGCATGTGAGGCAGGGGTGCACCTCGGCGATCGACCGCAGCGGAGAGTGTTTCCGCTGCGGTGCAACAGGCCACCTGGCCAGGGAGTGCTCGGCCGCTCCGCGCTGCTCACTGTGCGTGGCAGCGGGGAAGCCCGCCGAGCATCGGGTGGGGAGCAGGGTCTGCACGGGGGCGATAGCCCCCAAACGTGCAGGCCTCAAGGCGGCCGGAAGGACCCCGGCCGCCATTGCTCCCGATAAGGATCCTGTGAATGCGGCCAAGTGATGGGCATTCACAGGATCCTCCAGGCGAACATCAACCACTGCGCCGGTGCGCAGGACCTCCTCCTGCAATCCATGGCGCAGTGGTCGATTGATGTCGCCGTGGCCGCCGAGCCCTACTACGTCCCCCCCAGTGATAGCTGGGCAGCGGACGTGGACGGCTCGGTGGCCATCATAACTAAAAGAGGGGCAGAGGGCATAATGCCCCCTCCCACCTTGTCGAGGGGCCGAGGCTTTGTGGCGATCCGCTGGGGAGAGATATGCCTTATCGGGGTGTATTTCTCCCCCAACAGGAGTCTCGCCGAGTTCGAAGCGTTCCTGGACCAGGTAGGGGCCCTCATTGGGCAGACCCTACCGTGTCCGGCGCTCGTCGTGGGCGACCTCAACGCCAAGTCATTGGCTTGGGGCTGTCCCGCGACGGATACTCGGGGAGATCTTCTTGCGGAGTGGGCGACGGCTGCCGGCCTCGTGGTTCTGAACCAGGGGTCGGCCAACACCTGCGTGCGATGGCAGGGGGGGTCCATCGTGGACGTTTCGTTCACGACCCCCGCCGTCGCACAGCGTGTCCGTGAGTGGAGGGTTCTGGAGGATGTGGAGACGTTGTCGGACCACCTGTACGTGCGGTTCGACGTCTCCACAGCCACAGAACGCGCGGACACGCGCCGTCGTCCCGACAGCCGAGCCTCGGCCCGATGGGCCTTGTCCAGCCTAAATCGCGAAGCGGTGGAGATTGCTTCCATTGTCCAGGCCTGGGTAACACCTTCCAGGCCTGTGGAGGTCGAGGTCGAGAGTGAATGGTTCCGGGTCGCGCTGTCGCATATCTGCGACGCGAGCATGACCCGGGCCAAGCCTCGACCTCCGAAGCGTCAGGTGTACTGGTGGTCTCAGGGGATCGGAGAAATCCGGTCCCGCTGCGTTGCGGCGAGACGCCAGTACACCCGGGCCCGCCGTAGGCGGGTCCGTGACGCCGACATGGAAGCCCAGCTGTACGGTGCCTATCGAGAGGTTAAGAAGGCCCTACAGCTCTCCATCGCCGACGCGAAGGCGAGTGCCAGAGCGGAGCTCCTCGAGACTCTAAACCGTGATCCATGGGGGAGGCCGTATAAGATGGTCAGGGGCAAATTACGCCCCTGGTCGCCCCCCCTGACGGAGAGTCTCGAGCCTCGACTGCTGGAGGAGGTTGTTTCGTCGCTGTTTCCGAACAGGGCGGAACATCTCCCTCCAGCGATGGCGCCCCCGCGACGTCAAGCTGACGTCGCGGATGCGAGCGCGGAAGTCGAGGTCCCTCCGGTAACGGAGGGAGAGCTAGGCGCGGCCGTGTTGAGGATGAAATCCAAAAACACGGCTCCGGGACCCGATGGGGTCCCGGGACGCGTCCTGGCTCTGGCACTGGAGGCCCTCGGGGGGAGATTCCGTGGTCTACTGGACGCCTGTCTTCGATCCGGCCGTTTTCCAGGAATCTGGAAAATCGGCCGGCTCGTCCTCATCAGGAAAGACGGGCGTCCCGCGGAATCCCCCTCAGCCTACCGTCCGATCGTGCTACTGGACGAGGTCGACAAGCTCTTTGAGCGCATTATATGCTGTCGCCTCGTCAAGCACCTCCGAGACGTAGGCCCCGATCTGTCCGATAATCAGTTCGGATTCCGAGAGGGAAGGTCGACCGTTGACGCGGTCGGCCGGGTCAAAGCCCTCTCGGAAGAGGCGGCCGCCCAGGGCGGGGTGTTGCTGGCGGTGTCATTGGACATCGCTAACGCCTTTAACACCCTTCCCTGGGCCTGCATTATGGAGGCACTCCGTCATCATAACGTGCCTCCATACCTGCGCCTCATGGTCGGGGCCTACCTCTCGCAGAGATACGTTGAGTATCCGGTCCGGGACGGTAGGCTGGCAAGGTGGGAAACGTCGTGCGGTGTTCCGCAGGGGTCGGTTTTAGGCCCTCTCCTGTGGAACATCGGCTACGACTGGGTGCTGCGGGGCGAGCTCCTCCCCGGAGCAGCGGTCACCTGCTATGCAGATGACACGCTGGTGACCTCCCGGGGGAGCTCGTACCGAGAAGCGGCACGCCTCGCCACTGTGTCGGTAGCACAGGTGGTGAGGCGCATAAGGATGCTCGGCCTGGAGGTGGCCCTACATAAGTCCGAGGCGCTGTGTTTTCACGGCGCCCGGAAGGGGCCACCTCCCGGCGCGAGCATCCAGGTTGGTGGCACTCGAATCGAGGTCAAGCCCGAGATGAGGTACCTCGGACTTGTCCTCGACCCGCGCTGGAGTTTCCGTGGGCACTTCGCCCGCCTGGCCCCCCGATTGATCGCGGCATCGGCTGCCTTAAGGCGGCTGATGCCAAACATCGGGGGGCCCGAGTCGGCAAGCCGCCGCCTCTACATGGGGGTGGTGCGGTCGATGGCCCTGTACGGGGCCCCGATCTGGGCGGAGACCCTGACGGCCCGTAGTAATATCACCCTTCTGAGAAAACCTCAGAGGGTGATGGCCGTCAGCGTCATACGCGGATACCGCACCATTTCCTTTGAGGCGGCGTGCGCATTGGCGGGCACACCTCCCTGGGACCTGGAGGCGGAGGCCCAGGCGTCGCTGTATAAGTGGCGCAAGGACCTCCTCCTCCGGGGCGAGCACCCTGCTCCAAGGGAGGTGGAAGTGCGGAAACTCCAGGCTCGACAGTCCGTGCTGGGGATCTGGGGGGTAAGGCTGGCCTCGCCAGAGGCCGGCCGCCGGACTGTTGAGGCGCTCCGCCCGGTAATAAGGGACTGGACGGAGCGCGTGCGGGGCTCGCTGACCTTCCGCGCGGTGCAGGTTCTCTCGGGGCATGGTTGCTTCGGGAGGTACCTGCACCGCATCGCCGGAAGGGAGGCGACCGATGAGTGCCACCATTGTGGCTGCCACGAGGACACGGCGCAGCATACCCTCGAGGAATGCCCAGCTTGGGCGGGGGAGCGCCGCGACCTCGTCGCAGCGGTAGGGGACGATCTCTCCTTGCCGGCCGTAGTCAAGGCTATGGTTGGCGACGAGAGGTCGTGGAAAGCGGTCCTCTCCTTCTGCGAGTGCGTGCTCACGCAGAAGGAGGCGGCGGAAAGAGAGAGGGAGACCGACCCCTCCTCTCAACTTATCCGCCGCAGACGCACAGGGACCCGGAGAAGGGCGTATGCCCACCTTCTCCCCCCTACCTAGCGAGGCTGGGTGGTGACTCGGGGGAGTCACCACCCTCACGCAAGCCTCGCGAGAAGGCGCGCGTGGTGTTCCCACGCGCCTTCTTGAGGTGGCTGGACCGGGGGTATTCCTCCCCGCTCCAGCCCAGAGGAGGGCCCGCCGCCGCTTTAGCCATGGCGGCGGGCACCGCGCTGGCGTGGCTGCGGACGAATACCTAGTTGGTACCCGTGGCCACGCCGTCAACGGTGCGCCCGAAGGAACACCCAGGAGTTTTTAGTCGGTAGGCCGGCACCTTCTGTGCCGGAGTCCGACATAATCCGCCCCCCTCCCCCGAGGAGGGCGGATAAGCATGAGCGTTTCTCCTGGCTAAAAAAAAAAAAAAAAAAGGTTAGGTTAGGTTAGGTTAGGTTAGGTTAGGTTAGGTTAGGTTAGGTTAGGTTAGGTTAGGTTAGGTTAGGTTAGGTTAGGTTAGGTTGGGGTGCGATGTCAGACAACCTCCTCGTGTGCCTGATGGCTACTTGTCCCCCTGGATACGTCTGGGGGGAACGGTAGTCGTTGGGCCGGTGCACCCTGGGCATCGGTCAACAACTTCCCTTTTAAGGGTTCTTGTTGACCGATGGCGAATAGTCTGACACCGGGGGGCTCCTCCGCGTGTCCCTCTGGTTTAGCGGAGGGCACTGCGGATGGAGCAGGAGACGCTCCCCTCCTAGTGGGGGAGTAAGGGTGGGCTCGGTGTGCACTCGCACTGCCGCCGAGCAGGCCTGGGGAGGAGGTTTGGGGTGAACCTCCTACCCCTTGCCACCGCCGGGCTCGTAATCCGGGACCGCGGCTTTCAGCTGCAGTCCGGGACCGAGGGTCTTGGCTTAACCGCCCGGACCGCGAGGAAGGAAAACCTCTATAAAAAACCAGCCCAAGTCTCGGCTCCGAGGCCCGCCTCGGCGCCGAGATGCCCTCGTCGTCCCACTCCCGAAAATTCGTTTTCGGGAGTGGAGCGACGGGGGATGGTGGAGGGCGAATTCCACCACAGCGGGCTGCGGCGAGGAAGCGGCGCTCCCTGAGGAATGCCCATATGTCCATATGGGCAGGGGACGCCGTGGAATCGTCTGCAGCACTTGGGCGACCTCTCCTTGACGACTGCAGCTAAGGCTGCGGCCGTCGACGAGAGGTCGTGGGAAGCGGCCCTCTCCCTCTGCTCGCAGGGGGAGACGGCGGGAGGGTTGGGGGGGCGGTTTTCCCCCGCCTCCTCTCCGGGCCTCCCGCTGTTGCAGGCCGCTATGGTAGGGGACGACCTCTCTGCTGAGAGGTCGTAGCCGTGCGGGACGGCCACTCTTTGCCGGCCGCAGCCAGGTTCGAGCTGCGGACGCCAAGGAGAGGCCGTGGAAAGCGGTCCTCTCTCTTTGCGAGGTCACTCGCAGAGCGAGGGGAGATGCAGCCGCATGGGGGGCCCGGAGGAGAGCTTATCTTTAATGATAGGCGATCCTCTGCCCCCCCTACCCTGCGGGGCCGTGGGTGGCGATCCGGGGGGATCACCGCCCACACATAGGCCCCGCGAGAAGGCGCGCGCGGTGTTTCCGCGCGCCTTCTAGAGGTGGCTGGACCAGGCGATTCCTCCCTGCTCCAGCCCAGAGGTGGGCCTGCCGCCGCTTTGTCCTGGCGGCGGGCACCGCGCTGGCGTGGCTGCGGACGAATACCAGATGGTACCCGCGGCCACGCCGTCAACGGCGCGCGCGAGGGAACACCCAGGAGTTTTTAGTCGGTAGGCCGGCACCTTCTGTGCCGGAGTCCGACATAATCCGCCCCCCTCCCCCGAGGAGGGCGGATAAGCATGAGCGTTTCTCCTGGTAAAAAAAAAAAAAAAAAAAAAAAAAAAAAAAAAAAAAGGTTAGGTTAGGTTAGGTTAGGTTAGGTTAGGTTAGGTTAGGTTAGGTTCCCCTTCGACGTGCCGCCACCTTGTCGTGGTGGAGGGGCTTGCGTGTCTCGACGACCCTCAGGGCTATGCCGGATAGGGCTTCCCATACCGGACAGGCCTGAGGCGAGAGACCAGACCAAGAGCGGCACACCCCGGCCGATATGGCCGGGCAAGAGGGTTTCTCCGCGTGTCCCTCTGTTTGCAGAGGGCACTGCGGATGACAGAGGTGTGGCCCGGGACGTTCTGTCCCTGGGGCGGTGTTCGCTCGGGTCCGGGTTCTCCGGGCCCTTGCATTTCTGCAGGAAGAAAACCTCGGTAAAAAATCACCCCGTTTACCCCTAGTGGCCTCGCAGCGCTGGGGTGTAGTGCCGACGGGTTATTCGGCCTTAACTGCGCGCCGGCAGCCCCGGCCCCAAAACAATGATGGAAATGAGTAAAGATCCAAAGAAACTACCCCAGGGGGGTACCCGAAAGGGAGAATCCCCTCCTGCACTTACACGTGCAGGCCGTCCCACGTATTCTGGGGGGGACAAATCCTTACTCCAATATCAATACAAAAACGATGACCATGGCATACTCAAACGGGACTCCGATGATTGCTCCAGTGAAGTGGGGAGGGATGATAGGATGGACGCGGCAACTAACTCAGACGCAAGTCTAGTTAGTGCCGCATACTCGGACGAGACAAAGGGCGGACTCTCGAAGAGCCCGCGGAGAAGGAGGAAGAGGCAGAGGGCTAGCGGCTGTAGTTCCGCGTCCTCCAGTGACGGCGAGGAGTGCAAACGCCCCCTCGCCCCAAGAAGAGGTAGAGGTCGCCCGCCCACAACCGGGCAATACGTCGGCCTGGCCAAGGCGAAGGCGGCCCTCAATGCCGAGAGGCAGAGGGAGCTGGAGCTCTTGGCTGAGGCCGAAATTGCGGAAAGTAACCGACTGACGAGGAGCCAGGCGAAGGTGTCGCGCCTCTCCGAGTCATCGGTGGACCTGGACGTGACGGGGGGGAGAACAGCGTCAGAGGACCAACTGGCCTCTGACCTCAAAAGGACAGTCGTGGACAACTTGGTGTTGATCCGACAGGTCGCCACCAAGTCGTCCAACCTGAAGGGCACGTTCGTGCGGGCCCTGAAGGATTCGACGGAGGCCATCGCTGTCGCAGTGGCGGAGCTCAGCACGCGGTCGGTCAGTGACGAGACGAGACGGCTGCATGCGGATAATGCCCGTCTCCAGACGGAACTGGCCGACATTCGGAGGGAACTGGCGCAGCTCCGAGCCGATGTGGCAAAGGAGCGAGCGGCCAAAAGCCCGGCCGCCCCTATCGTTGCGGCGGTGGAGGGGTCGCCCCTGCCAGGTGAAGACCTGTTGCGCTCTGTCATGGTCCAGGTTGGTACCATGATGAGCGCCAGGTTTGAAGATCTGGAGGAGAGGCTCCTCCCGGCTAAACGTGTGCGGCCGCCTCTGGCCGCAGACAGAAGGAGAGACTCCGCCGAGGCTGCGACCAATGTGGCCCCAGCGGCAGCTTCTGAGCAAGCCCACGGCGATGCCCTGCCCCTGGCTCCTGAACTCCTCCTCAATAGGAGGAAGGGAAAACGAGGCGGGAAGAAAAGGAGGAAGGCGACCCCGGCTGCGGCCACGGTAGCCCCAGCATCAGTCCCCCGTCCCCTGCCGCCTGCTCCCGCGTCCATGGACGTCGCTTGGAGCGCGGTGGTGAAAAGGGGCGCAAAAAAGAGAGGGATGGCAACGCAGAGCGGTTCTGGCCCGCATCCGCCGCCACCGCCAAAGCCCAAGGCAAAGGCGAAGAGGGCCCGTAAACTCCGGCCTCCCCGCTCTCAGGCAGTGGTGTTGTCACTGCAGCCGGAAGCGGCCGAGAAAGGGGTCACTTATGAGCAGGTGCTCAGGGAAGCCAAGGCCAAGGTGAACCTCACCGCCCTCGGCATCCCATCCCTGCGCATAAGAAATGCGGCCACTGGAGCGCGCATGCTGGAGGTCCCAGGCGCGTCCAGCTCTGACAAAGCGGACTCCCTCGCTGATAAGCTGAGGGAGTCGCTAAGTCCGGAGGTGGTGAAGGTCTCCAGGCCCACCATATGTGCAGACCTGCGCATTTCGGGCCTGGACGACTCAGTCGTATCAGAGGAGGTGGTGGCCGCCGTGGCCCGCGCCGGAGAGTGCCCCGAGGGGCTCGTGAAGCCTGGCGTACTTCGCCGGGATTTCTCCGGGCTTTACTCGGTCAGCCTGCGCTGCCCCATCAAGGCAGCCAAAAAGGTGGTGAAGGGGGGCCGACTTCTCGTCGGCTGGGTGTCCGCTCAGGTGCGGCTTCTCGACCACAGGCCACTGCGGTGCTATCGCTGCCTGCAGGTCGGGCACGTGAGGGCGACATGCTCTTCCGATGAGGACCGCAGCGATCAATGCTATCGCTGCGGCAAACCCGGCCACAAAGCTGGCCAGTGCTCCGCCCCGCCGCTCTGCACCCTGTGTGCAGCGGCAGGCAAACCGGCGGCACATAAGGTGGGCAGCAGATCATGTGCTGCCCCCCCTTCCAAGAGAGGTAGAAAGGTTGGCAGCGTCGGCCCTAGAGCGCTATCGCAGTCGACTCGCCCTGCAACCGGGCAGATGGACACTGCCATCTAGTGACGGCGCGCCAAATGTCCCGGCGCGCCTCCTACTGTTGGCCATGACGGGCTCGTAACCGAGCAACCGCTAGGGGGAGTTGCAGAAGTCTTGTTGCACCTGGGCTCCCCCGATCACGCGGCAAGAGGGACATCGTGAGGTTTTAGTCGGTAGGTCGGCACCTTCTGTGCCGGAGTCCGACATACCCCGCCTTCGGGCGGGGATGCATGAGCATTTCCTCACGTAAAAAAAAAAAAAAAAAAAAAAAAAAAAAAAAAAAGGTTAGGTTAGGTTAGGTTAGGTTAGGTTAGGTTAGGTTAGGTTAGGTTAGGTTAGGTTAGGTTAGGTTAGGTTAGGTTAGGTTAGGTTAGGTTAGGTTAGGTTAGGTTAGGTTAGGTTAGGTTAGGTTAGGTTAGGTTAGGTTAGGTTAGGTTAGGTTAGGTTAGGTTAGGTTAGGTTAGGTTAGGTTAGGTTAGGTTAGGTTAGGTTAGGTTAGGTTAGGTTAGGTTAGGTTAGGTTAGGTTTTTTTTTTTTTTTTTTTTTTTTTTTTTTTTTATTTTTTTTACTCTTTCCTCCAATTTATGTTGGAGTCTTTTACGTGCTATCGCTATTCTAATCTATTGTTCTCTTTCATTCTAGTTCTATCATCTATGCCTCTCGCACTTTCTTTCTTCATACTTTTTCTTTCTTTTTCCATCATATCTTTCGTACTTTATGCAAGTGGGATTCTTGCCTATTCTATTTCTATTCTATTTGTATTCTTTATTTTCAAGTAAGTGGTGAACAGGGTGTTATCTTTATTTGTTGTATCTATTACATTGGTATTTTTACATTTGTCTTATCTATTACATTTCTTTGTTTTACATTTATCTTATCTATTACATTTTTAGTTTTCATTTATTTTATCTATTACAGTTTTAGTTTTCATTTATCTTAGTCTATTACACTTTTAGTTTTCATTTGTCTTATCTATCATTATCACTTATTTCTAAAGGACAGGGTGTTTCTTTATTTTCTTAGAACTATTGCATTTACAAGGTTTGTATTTATTTTACTATATCTATTACACTATTATTATTTCATTTATCTTGCTTATCTCTATATCTTGCTGTTATACATTCTTTTATCTCTATCTTATTTCTTGTTACATTTATCTTATTTTACTTTACTATATCTGTTACACTATTATTATTACGTTTATCTTGCTTATCTCTATATATTACTGTTATACAATCTTTTATCTCTATCCTATTTCTTGTTACATTTATCTTATTTTACTTTACTATATCTGTTACACTATTGTTATTACATTTATTTTGCTTATCTCTATATCTTACTGCTATGCGTTCTTTTATCTCTATCTTATTTCTTGTTACATTTATCTTATTTTTATCTATTGCTTGCTTTATTATGCTAGTTTATCTTTCCTTTCTTTTCTTACTTTTGCTGATTCTTCTATTTACTAATTTACATTGCTATTGTTTTGTTTTACTATTTATATATATATATCATTATATATACTCTAGTAAAATATTGTTACTTGTTCCTTTTGATTGCTTTGTCTGCTACTTTCTTGCAAAATATAAGAAATCTGTCTCTAATATATTTATTTTCTATTATTTTATGTATAGTGTCAATGTTTATATCTGTGTCTATTTCCATTTCTGTTTCATATTTATCTTTTGAGTTTACAGGACATTCTAACATTAGGTGTAGCGCGCTTTCCGGTGTCTCGTTGTCACAGATGCACGCCGGGCTCTCCTTGCATTTGAATCGGTTCAAATACTCGGAGAACCCGCCGTGCCCCGTCATGACTTGAACGATCACCGGATCGAGAGTTATTTTTCTGACCAATGGGTATGCCGCGATTGCGTCGGGGAAGAAGACTTTTGTTGTGGCAGCTGTTTGATTCTCCGTGTAGCGCCGGTTCCATTCACCAAGAGACTCCAGGCGGATTTGTCTCTTGATGAGTGAGATCGGCATCTGGTCGAAGTGCGGTTTTACCTTCATGCCTAGCGCGGCACTCTTTGCGAGTTCATCTGCCCTCTCATTTCCCTCCATCCCTGCGTGTGCCTTGATCCAAAACAAGTGGATGATTTTGCCTTGTTCTTTTGCAGATCTGATGTTTGCTCTGGATTCTTTTGCTAGGTGATGGAGGGAATCGCCCCGCGTGACAGTTTGGAGAGCAGATTTGGAGTCGCTGTAGATGTACGTTTCAAGTGCCGCGCCACGCAGCACATGTTCCGTCGCCCCATGAAGTGCCAACAATTCCGCTTGGTAGACGGTGCAGCAACTTCCTAACTTGAATTTCTTCTCGCCAGTTTCCACTCCATTTTCCCAGATGGACAGGGCCGCCCCTACTTTCCCGCCTATCCTACTGCCATCCGTGAAAATTTTTTGGCAGTCTTTTTTATGTTCCTCCATTGCTGCATCGTCTATCACGCTTGCGAATTCTATTCCCTCTTGGTATGCCGGATGTGGCATATCCGTATATGCTGTCGGGCTGTCTACCTCTCGGTCTACGGTTTGGCGTCTCGTGTAACCCCTCTTTTCCTCATAAAGGGTTGCCGCTTCACGGACCCTGATGTCCAGGGGAAGGATTCCGGCTAGCACTAAGGCTGAGTTCAAGGAGACAGTCCTATAGGCCTTGACAATCTTCTGCACGAATGCGCGTTGGATCGTGCCGAATTGCTTCTGGACCCCCAGCTTCTTCGTCGCTGGTGCCCATGCACTTGCGGCGTACATGATCGTGGGTTCTACTACTGCTACGTATATCGTTCTGACTATTTCGGGTCCCAGCCCCCACTGTATTTTGGCAGCTCTTGCTAGATGTTTGTATAAGTTTGCTGCCCTCCGACACACGCTAGCAACGTGTGCGTTGAAGGTCAGCTTGCTGTCAATGGTGAGGCCAAGAATTTTGATTTCCTGGGAGAGGCCGATCGCGACCCCGCCCATGCTCAGCACTGGTGAGTCATACTTTAGTTTATTTGTTAAAACCATTGCTTTAGTTTTGTGCGGAGCAAATCTGAGCTTGTTTTTGACTCCCCATTGCTGAGCACGCCCCAGGGCAGCGTTCGCCCTCTCCTGGATCTCAAGTGCTGTTCGACCCGAAAAAATCAAAACGACATCGTCCGCAAAAGCCTGGCAATATTCAGCACTAGTCTCGAACTCCTTCAGCAGAGGGTCCAGAAGCAAATTCCAGAAATTCGGTCCCCCTATCGATCCTTGGACACAACCTTTGGTGGTACTCTTAGCGCATTCAGTACCGGCGTAGCGAACCCGTACTTTCCTATCTGAGAGGTAGCTGTCTACCACACGTCTTATGTTGGCAGGACAGCTTGTTTCTGCCAGTCTGCATCTAATTGCCGGCCACCATGCACTGTCGAAGGCTCCCTCTATATCAAGTGATATTAGCAGTACTAACTTCTTGTCAGATATTTCCTGTCTTATATGCTTGATCATTGTATAGAGGGAGTCCTCGGTGCTGCGCTGCGGCATAAATCCAAACTGGCGTTTGCTCATGGTAGGTAGGGTGTGCCATTTTATGCGTCTCACTAACATTTTCTCGTAGATCTTACCGAGCACAGGCAATAGCCCAATCGGCCTGTATGATTTGGGTTGCGTATAGTCATCCTTCCCCTGTTTGCGGAGGATGATGATTGATGCCTCTTTCCAAATAGTGGGAAACAGAGACAGCTTCAGGCATCTGTTTGCCAGCGCGAGAAAGATCCCTGGGTCCTGACCAATGGCCGTCCTGCAGATATCCGCGGTGAGGCCATCGTCGCCGGGTGCCTTTTTGGGGTTAAAGCTTGACACTGCCCATTTAAGTTCTTCCACCGTGAAAGGTGGATCGCATGATTCATCATGTTTTCCCCTGTTCACAGTGTCAGCTTCCTTTCTTATTTTGACATGGTCAGCGTTATCTTGCTTTGGGTCGTCTTCTGGATAGAATGTGTCGGCCAATAATTTCGCAGATTCCATGCTATCCATAATTCGCCCATTATAGGCTAACGGCTGGTCTTCACTCCTCGCACTGGTGCGGGTCATCACCCTATAAATGCCGTCCCATACACTTTCCCTATCCTGCTTTTCACAAAACCTTTTCCAGCTGGCGATCTGAGCCCCCTTCGCTGCAACCTGATAGTTTTCTTTGGCTTGGAGATACTGGCCCACGACCCATTCCTTACGGATTGGTGCCGCGCACCTGATTCTCCGCCTCTTTGTAATCATTTGGCGTTTTAGTTCGGTGAGTTCCTCAGTCCACCAAGGCAGCTCTGTTCGTTTTTTGTTTGATATTTTTGGTATTGTTTCATTACATGTATTTCTAATGGATTCTGTATATTTATTGACTATTTGTTCTAGATCTTTTTTGTTGTTAATTTTATCTATTTCTATTTTATTTATGTTTTGCTCAGCGCAAGTTTGGGCCAGTTTCTCACGAAACTGGTTCCAATTTGCCTTTTTTTGTATTGTAAATTCTTGTGTTGTTTTTGATATCTATACCTTTTGATTTTTCTAGTTTTAGTTCGAACAGAATTGCCTTGTGGTCCGAGGTCGTCAAGTCACCGTCCAACCTCCAGTTTGTTACTTGCCCTAATAGGTCCTCAGAACATACCGTCAGGTCAACACAGCTGGTAAAGTGACGGCCGCCCCTTATTGTGTCAAAGGTAGGCTCAGATCCCCTGTTGAGAATGTGTAGGTTTTGCTCCTCGAGCATCCCCATCAATACCTCCCCCCGGTGGTCCACTCTGTCACTGCCCCACCATATGTTTTTGGCATTTACGTCGCCTCCCAGCAGCACGTTTGTTGTCCCTATCTCTTGGGTGATCTTCTCCATCCATTGGATGTACGGGTCCATGGGTTTGTCGCCTTCTAAATAGACCGACACCACCCCCAGTTCCCATGCTTCGGTTCTTAGTTTTACTACAGCTATGTTTTCAGTGGTCAAGTTTGGATACAGAGTAATGTTTAAGTCTCCATCAAAGATGACCACGGCTGACTTGTTGATGGCGTCGGTCCTGTTACTCTGGACTATTCGAATCCCGGCGTAACTCTTCATGATCCCCGTACCTCCAATGTATGGCTCTTGCACCATTGCGAACGCTACTTTCCTGTCTACTGCTTCCTTTATCATTTCAGCCGTAGCTAGGTTGCTCCTTTGCAGGTTTGCCTGGATCACTCTATATTTCGTGCTGCTGGTGTTGCGAATGCCTGTCCCGTTTTTGCCATTATCCACCTTAGCAATAGGCTACCGTTGACCTGGCTATGGCGTCCCATCTCTTCCTTACTGGGCAGTCTGCGTCGAAAGCGTTGTGGTCATTCTTCTCTAGTTTGGCTCTCTGGCAGTTAATGCATGTGGGAGGAGATTCTACTGCTATCTCGTCACACTCGTTTCTCAAATGCGGCCCACCGCAGTGGCTACATACGTCTGCTGGCTCGGTGCACAGTTTTTTCCCATGTCCGTACCCTAGACAGCGTGAGCACTGTGATAGGGGTGATTGGTCTGCCACCTTGACCCATTGGATATCTATGTACACCTTGCCAGCTTCCGTTAGTCGGTTCCAGATTTGCGGTGAGACCCTCAGGACCGGGTGCGTCGTGTGCGGGTTCCTGGCTCTTTTCCTAAACAACACGGTCATCCGATCGTCCCTGTCACTTAGTCCCTCCAAGAGGTGTTTGTTCTGGGCCCTTATGGCCTGAATGATATCCTCGTCCGTATTTCTTTGGAAGACCCCGTACAGAACGATCAGAGGATCCTTATTTTTAGCTTCCTCCACATTCAATTGTCCTCCAGCTGCCCTTATCTTCTCCTTCACTTTTCCTATCTCTTCCTGTGTCTTACATCCTATTACCACTTTTCTATCCCTTGCTTTCCTGATTTTGTCTATCCTATTCCCTTCTTCTTTGGCATTAACTATTTTTCTTATTTTTTCTAGGACCTGTTCTCCGGTGTCTGTCTCGTTCTGCGAGGTGACCACGATCGAATGCATGGCCGTATTTCTGGAGATCTGCGTCCTGGTCGTGCCAGCTACTGCTTCCGCGTAAGTATTTTTCTGTTCTTGCCTTTCATTTTGTCTTTTCATTGCTTCCCTTAGCTTTCCCATCTCTTCCTTGTTTTCCTCCAGTAGCTTGCTGTGTTCCTCTATTCTTTTGATGAGCTCTTTTTCCTCTTTTCTTTGTCCTTTGTCCTTTTCTATTTCTATTTCTATTCCTGATCCTTCATTGCTTTTTGATTCCGTTTTCTTCCTCTGTCCCTGTGTTTTTCCTGTCTCTGCTTCCTTAACCAGTTCGTATAGCCTCTCTATAGCTTGGAGCACTTCCATTTTTATGTCGGTTTTTAGATTCCTTGAATTGCCAAGATGCAGTTTTGCCTTTGTCAAGCAGGATCTTGCCTCCGCGATTCTGTCAATGTCTTTTTGATGGTGTTGACTCGTCTTAGGCGGGCTTTCTATAGTCTCTGCTGTCGTCTTTTTACTTTTGGCCTTGTCTTGCGGAAATGTGATTTTGATTTTGGGCTTGATCACTGGGTTCCCGGAATCGATTCTTCCTGAGACTTTTGGGGTCGAAGTTGTCGTCTTCCCAGCTTCCCATCCCTCTATACTTAGTCGGACTTTCGAGGTATGGTCTCGATTTGGTCCTGGCTGAGTCGGTCCGGCCTTCTCTGTTTGGGGGGGGGTGCTACGGGGGTCTGTGTATGTTCGATCCATTTTCTTCTCAGGTGTGCGTATAGCATGCATTTTGTTAGTGTTCGATAGCACGATCAGTACCAATATATAGCGTGAGTACAATGGTTATATCAAAATAAAAGGTTTGTATAAGTTATATATTAAATGAATAATTCTAAATATAGTTTTTATTTTCAGTCCTAATCCTAATCTTAATTACTAATAATTACTTTTCCTTTCTTTTTCAGGTGGTGCAACGAGACGACTGTTCCAGGCGTCGGGTATCCTCTGCGTCGATTAGGTTAGGTTAGGTTAGGTTAGGTTTTTTTTTTTTTTTTTTTTTTTTTTTTTTTTTTTTTTTAAATCTAGCTCCTGTGACATGATCACAGCCTATATCTACTGTATTCTTACCTTTCATTCCAGTTCTATCAATTATTCCTCTCGCACTTTCATTCAGCATACTTTATCTTTCTTACATTCTTCTTCTTGCACACTTTGCCGATGGGATGCCGGCCTAATCTATGTCTAGCCATCTATCTAGCTATATATTTTTCCTTTATTTATTATATCAGGAGCATAGGGTATATACAAGGTACACAGTGTTTTTATTGTGGTGGACACAATATTCTTTTTTCTAGGTTTAACATTATATTACATTAACTCTTATTTTAGATCTTATTTTCTAGGGTACATATCTTAAATTACTATATAATTACTACATTTCTAAGGTGCATGATGTCCATAGTATTCAATAATAATATGTCATCATACTCTATTTACTTATTTCTCTTACTTACTATACTAATTATTTTTAAACAGTACTTCATAAAATCTACTCTACATTTGCTGTTCATTATTTCTTTTAAGTTTTGTATTTTCAGGTCTACCCCTATTTCGTGCTCTATATTATAGCGTCTGTAGCCAAACACCGGGCAGTCCAAAATGAGATGCAGTACGCTCTCATTTACGTCCGGGCTGCAAACACATGAGGGGTTGTCCTTGCACCCAAAACGGTGTAGGTACTCGGAGAACCCCCCATGGCCTGTCAGCAGCTGGGTGCTCAGAAAGCTGGGCTCGAATTTGCGCACAATACTATACGCTGCTGCCACGTCCGGAAAAAACATTTTGGTGGTTGCGGCTACCGTGCCAGACCGGTATCTATTGTCCCATTCGCGAAGCGACTCCATTCGGAGTAGTCGCTTCGCGAATGAGACAGGACACAGGTCGTAATTTGGTTTCCTCTTTGTCGGCGCGAGAGCGGCTTCCTTGGCTAGCTTATCGGCTCTCTCGTTTCCCTCCAATCCCGCGTGAGCTTTTACCCAATACAGAGACACAGCTTTGTTTAGGTGGGAGAGTCTTCTGATATTTTCCCGTGTTTCAATTGCTAGGGGATGGAGGGAGCCGAGGTTAGTAATAGTTTGTAGGGCCGACATCGAGTCACTGTAGATTCCGAACGTGGCCGCCTTGTGCTTTTTAATCCGCCTCGTGGCCTCGCACACCGCAAGTAGTTCCGCCTGGTAGACGGTGCAGTAAGACGGCAGACAAAGCTTGATGGACTTAGTTTCCGCCTCGCCCTCCCACAGAGAGAGCGCAGCGCCAACCTTGCCCTCAATCTTACTGCCGTCTGTGTATATCCTGACTGCACAGTTGCTGTTCTCCTCCACTTCATTTCGGTCTTTCAGGCAGGTTAATTCAATGCTCATATATTCAGAGGGATGCAGCGCATCCATGGTCGAGGCCAATCGCTCGATCTCCCTGTCCGCCAATCCTGGCAGGGCCGCCCCCCTCTTGATTCGGTATAGCGAGGCAGCCTCGCGTACACGAAGATCAAGTGGGAGCACCCCTGCCAGGACCAGTCCAGAGTTCAGGGAGACCGTGCGATACGCCTTACATATTTTCTGCATAAAGCCACGCTGCAGTGTGCCCAGTTGCTTCTGTATACCGATCTTCTGCGCCGCCGGGGCCCAGACGCTCGCCGCATATAGGACTATCGGTTCGATGGTGGCTGTGTAAATTGTTCGGATGACTTCTGGGTGAAGACCCCAACTAGCTTTTGCGGCTCTCGAGAGCTGTTTGTACACGTTTACAGCCTTTTTACAGGTGTTTGTCACATGTGTATTAAATGTCAGCTTTTCATCAATTGTGACACCAAGTATTTTCACTTCTTTTGACAGGCCGATGTCGATCCCGCCCATGCGTAGGCGCGGTGCGTCGAATACAAGCTTACGCGTGATTACCATAGCATTGGTCTTATGTGGAGCGAACTTGAGCTTATTTTCGACGCCCCACGCCCTAACGCGTTCGAGAGCGGCATTGGCCTGTCTTTCTACTTCAAGTCCCGTCCGTCCGTCAAACACCATCACCACATCATCGGCAAACGCTTGAGCGTAGTATTCTTCGGCTTCCAACTCTCTCAGCAGGGGGTTCAGCATCACGTTCCAAAGGATAGGGCCGCTTATAGAGCCTTGGACGCAGCCTTTATTGGTTTGTTTTGTGTAGCTTGCCCCACTGTACCTAACCGTAACCTTCCTTTGATCAAGGTAGCTGTCCACTACTCTCCTTGTGTTTGCTGGGCAACCTCCCTCCGCTAGACGAATTCTTATAGCTGGCCACCATGCGCTGTCGAAAGCGCCCTCTATATCAAGGGACACTAAGGTAATTAGTCTCTTGTGTTCTAGTTTTGTGTATATGTGTTGCATCAGTCTATAGAGGGCGTCTTCGCAGCTCCTCTGGGGCATAAACCCGAACTGTCTTTGGCTCAGTTTCGGCAGCAGGTGGTATTTGAGCCGGGCAACCAGCATCTTCTCGTATACCTTCCCCATTACCGGTAGTAGTCCAATGGGGCGGTACGATTTAGGGGTGGTATATTTGTCCTTTGCTGGCTTCCTCAACACCACGACGGTAGCTTGCTTCCAGGCAGCCGGGAAGTAGCAGAGTGCTAGGCATTTATTGACTATTGTCAGAAACAGCTGCAAGTCGTTCCCGATGGCATGGCCACAGACATCCGAGGTGAAGCCGTCGGCTCCTGGCGCCTTCTTTGGGTTAAAAGAGTTTAGCGCAGTGAGCAACTCGGTCCGGTTGAAGGGGGGGTCTTTTGACTCCTCGTGTTGTTCACGGTTTACCATGGAGGCTCGGGTCCTTATTTCCTTATGTGCTAGAGTATCATTTTCCTCCAAGTCTTCCGGGTAGAACGTATGCGCCAAAAGCCTCACAGAGCCCTCGGCATCCAGTGTTACTCCATTTTCTATCAGAGGGAGATCTTCTTCTCTTTTCGTTGTCCTCCCTATCACCCTATAGATACCTTCCCACAGATTTTCCTTGTCCTGCTTCTGGCAAAAATCCTTCCAGCTCGTTATTTGAGCTTGCTTTGCTGCTGTTTCATATTCTTCTTTCCTTTTCAGGTACTCTTCAACGACTTTTGCTCTTCGTGCGGGTGCGGCGTTCCTGATCCTGCGTTTCCTGGTGGTGACTTCGTGCTTCATCTTCTCGAGTTCTTCGGTCAGCCAAGGTAAGGTAAGTACTTCATTGTTTTTCTTTTTTGGGATGGATGCGTCACAGGATTCAGTGGTGATTTTATTGTATTTTTCTATAATCTGGTCTATTTCTTGAGTTGTTTGTATTTTATTAATTTCTGTATCCGTTAATTTATATTCTAGTTTAAGCTGGGTGAATTTCGCATGAAATTCATCCCACCTTGCTTTTTTGGTATTGTATATTCTTGTAGTCCTGTTTATACTTACCCCACTTGACTTTTTCAGCTTAACGTTAAAGCCTATGCCGTTGTGATCGGAACTCGTCAAGTTCTCTATGACTCTCCAGTCTTCCACCAGGTCCAGCAGGTCAGCAGTGCAGGCTGTCACGTCCACGTAGCTTGAGTAGCGCCTGCCGCCTCGGATGGTGTCAAAAGTCGGAAGTTCCCCTCGGTTTAGAACATGAAGATCCAGCTCATGGAGTATTCCGGCCATGTCATCACCCCTATGGTCAATCTGTGAGCTACCCCACCAGGTGCTCTTTGCGTTAGCATCTCCGCCAATTATAAGCTTTGTTGGCTTTAGGGCTTTGGTTATTTTTGTGAGATGCTCCATGTATGGTTTAATGGGCAGATCCGGCTCAAAGTAGTATGACACAAGAGTGAGTTTCCATAGTTTGGTGCTGATGGTCACCACCACGATGTTATTGGTAGTGAGGTCTGGATATTGCGTCACGTCCAGGTTTGGGTCAAGGACGGCAATAGCTGATTTGACGGTGCCTCCTGCAGTGCTTTGGAATATCCTCACTCCGCGATATGACCTCATACTGTCCGTTCTGCCCACATAGGGCTCTTGTAGAAGCGCTGCAGCTGTTTTCCTTTTTATGGCTTCGGCAAGCATCTCCTCCGTCGCTAGCTCTTTGCGTTGGAGATTGCTCTGGAGGATCAAGTAACCGGGGTTTTCGCTTTTGGTGCCCTTAGCAATACGCCACCGACATTCGTGCTATGGCATCTCTTTTTTTGCGAATTGGGCATTCTGAGCTTAACGCGTTGTGGTCGGTGCGTTCCTGTTTATTCACAGAACAATTTCTGCATATTGGCTCACTCCCTGACAGCCACTCGGCGCAATCTGTTCTGAGATGTGGCCCTCCACAGTGACTGCAGAGGTCTGCTGGTTCTATGCAGAACCTCTTGCTGTGCCCGTAGTCAAGGCATCGGGAACATTGCACCAGAGGCGATTGGTCAGCCACACGAACACGCTGCAGGTCGATGTAGACGGCCCCGGCCTCGATCGCTCTTCTCCATATAGTGGGAGAGGCGCTGACGACGACATGGCTGGTATGTGGGTTCCGGGTTTTCCTTCTGTACCTTATGCTAATCCTGTCCTCCTCCTTGTTGAGGTTGCAAAAAACATTACGGTTTTGGTTCCTGAGTGCTTTTAGGACGTCCTCATCGGTGTTCACCGTCAGGACATCCCTGAGCATCAGGAGCGGATCCTTGTTTTTTACCTCCTCAACAATGAGGTTTTTACCTGCACCTTCCAGTCTCTGTTTGATCTTCTGGCGATCCTCTTCAGTGCTGCAACTCATTATAATTTTACGGTCCTTCCCCTTTCTGGTTCTCTCCACCTTTACCCAGCCTTCCTTAGCGTCTACAGCCTCTCTGACTTTAGTGAGGACTTGGTCACCCGTGTCCTGATCGTCCTTCGACGTGACAACCACGGAATGTAGGGTATCCTTTTGAGGTGGGTTTTGTGTGGGTCGGGCCGTTGCTGCTTCAGCGTATGTTTTACTACTGATCAATTGATATTGCTGCTCCAGTTTCTCTTTCAGGTCGTCAATTTTTCTGCTGTTTTCGGCCAGCATCCGACTCTGGTTTTCTAGGTAAGTTGTTATTTTATTTTCTTCTTTCATTCCTTCCATTTGTACTTCTCTTTCTTTTTCAGGTGTCTTCGTATTTGGTTTGGTAGCTTTTTTATTCTCCAGCTCTGCCTCTTTTATTAATTCGTACATCCTGTCTATTGCTGATAATACGCTTTCTTTGATGTCTGTCCTAGTGTTTCGTGACTCCCTTATACTAGTCTTTGCCTTGTTGAGACAGGCTCTTGCCTCTGCTATGCGGCTTACGTAAACCTGCCTTGGCCGGCTGCTCGTATCTGTCTTGCTAGTTACTGGTGTCACGTTTTGTGTTCCAGAGGCTGATGTCGACGCTTCCAGTTTTTCGATACTACGTCTGACATTCGGGACGAGCGTTTGAGTTCTAGGTGGAGACTTCTGTTTCACCGTGTCGTCGACCGCTTTGACCGGAGTTCTACCTAGCATCATTGTCGCAGGAGTGTGTCACAGTATAATAATTAAAATATAATATGAAGTAAAATTATAAAAATAATGTAAATGGTATAAATTATATAAACTCTAGTTTGTCTATATTACGTTCCTGCTCAGCAGGTGTGGTCAGTAATGCTCAATAGAGCTAATGTTCTAATTGGTTAGTGCTACTTAATACTAAAATGACTCCAAGTAGAGTTGTTTCTGCATAGAATAAGTTATACTATATGTCTATTTGTTAGTTTATTTATTGTATTCTTTTTCAGATCCTGATGGCTGGTGCTGCGGGTGCGGCAGGTGCGGCGGGTGCGGCAGGTGCGGCGAGTGCGGCGGGTGCGGCAGGTGCGGCGAGTGCGGCGGGTGCGGCAAGTGCGGCGGGTGCAGCAGGTGCGGCGAGTGCGGCGGGCGCGGCAGGTGCGGCAAGCGCGGCAGGTACGGCAGGTGCGGCAGGTGCAGTTTTACAGGTATGACTCTACCTAGAGTAGTTGTTGTGTAGATTTATATATAGTCTATGCACTACGGCTCAATAGAGCCAGCTATCACTTTCTTAACTAATTTTTCTTATTTTAGGACGATTCTGCTCTATGTAGAGCGGTCACTCTATATTGGGAGCGTAGAGGGAGTCGTGGGCTATCCTCCAGTCGAAGTCCCGTCCCGCTACGATTTCGGGGAGCCAAGATATTGGGGTTTTAAATTTTTCAAGATGGCGGCCAATATGGCGGCCAAAAACTTTGATCGGCTATATCTCTGCAGCCAAGTGTCGCAGAGAAACCGGGTTTGGCTTCCCGTACTCGTCTCGGGTCCCTCTATTGTTATCCCTAGTCGGCTCTATATGTAGAGTCGATTGACTCTATCGTTAATCTATGTGTCAGTTCGGTAGCCGGCCCCGCTCCAACGCTGACGTCCAAAATCCCAATCCTCCACGACCACCCAGTCCAGAGTTATAGAAGTTTGAAGATTTCCAAGATGGCGGTCCAAGATGGCCGCCGGAATTTCTCTCCTCTATAACTCCGGTTCTATCTGTCGTAGGGGGGCGTGCGACGGTTCGTTGAAACGGGCTCGGTGAGCTCTATCTACTGACAGTCTTAGTTTTGGCTGGTAGAGTCGCAACTCTATTCTAGTGGCTCTACCTAGAGTCGGTGTCTGATTGGGATACCAAATCAGGTGTCTGTTAGTTTTTGGGTCGGTGGTTTAGGAGATCTCTACCTGGAGATGTCACTTTCGCCCCGGCTCTATGTAGAGTCCTGGACCTTATGGGAAAATTGTAGATCTCGGGATTCTGCGTATTTATGAAAAAACCCCGTCAAAATTGGCCGAATATTTCCCGAGATATAGATTTTATTTAGTTTTTCAAATTTTAAGTTACGTAAATCGAAACCGAAATTGACCCTCCCCAATTTTGAATTTAAAAATTTGGAAAAATTTGTATATGTAGATATGGGAGAAAAAACAGCCTCCACAGTCGAATTTCCAAAATCGGTCTACTAGTTCTTGAGTTGCGACCCCCTCAAATTTTTTGAAGTTAGACACTGATTTTTCTTAACTTTGTAATCTTAATAACTATCTTATTTCTAGTCACAAAATTATACTTTTTACACACAGTGATATCTTAATGTCTCTAGTATTTGATTCTGTTGTTTGTTGCACACGTTCCAGATCTTACTTTTTATACAGGGTGTTTACAAACTTATGTTTTGCAGTTGGGGGTAAAAATGCTAATATCTTGGCAACCACTGCAGATATATTGGTTTTGTAAACGGGTATCTTCTTCTCCCGGCCGCCTCCTACAGCTGGTACTATTCAGATCGTGGTCACCCTTCTGGATCCGAGTCCACGTGTCCACGTGTTTTTGGGTTTTTTGCTTATAGCTCAGGATTTCTCTACGGCAAAAATCCAAAATTTTGCTAGATTGAGCAGGCCACCAAGGCCTACCAAACTGCACTTTAAGAAGTGTGGGTCGTCGCGACAAATCGTGCGCCGCACGCACCCAAAGGTGAAATTTTTATTAAAGTTCTAACCTGTAAATGGTATTGTCCTTCCAATTTGGAGACATTGAATCCTTTGGGCTTGTGCACACACTCACTATGTCGGGCGTATTGATCCACACACTTTGACACTAATTTTATGTAAATCGGAGCACTTTTACTATTTTTCGGGATTTTTTTAGCGTGGAGACGCGTTAAAATGATGCTCGCTCGGTGCGGGGAGGTGCGCAACTGGTTAGGTTAGGTTAGGTTAGGTTAGGTTAGGTTAGGTTAGGTTAGGTTAGGTTAGGTTAGGTTAGGTTAGGTTAGGTTAGGTTAGGTTAGGTTAGGTTAGGTTAGGTTAGGTTAGGTTAGGTTAGGTTAGGTTAGGTTAGGTTAGGTTAGGTTAGGTTAGGTTAGGTTAGGTTAGGTTAGGTTAGGTTAGGTTAGGTTAGGTTAGGTTAGGTTAGGTTAGGTTAGGTTAGGTTAGGTTAGGTTAGGTTAGGTTAGGTTAGGTTAGGTTAGGTTAGGTTAGGTTAGGTTAGGTTAGGTTAGGTTAGGTTAGGTTAGGTTAGGTTAGGTTAGGTTAGGTTAGGTTAGGTTAGGTTAGGTTAGGTTAGGTTAGGTTAGGTTAGGTTAGGTTAGGTTAGGTTAGGTTAGGTTAGGTTAGGTTAGGTTAGGTTAGGTTAGGTTAGGTTAGGTTAGGTTAGGTTAGGTTAGGTTAGGTTAGGTTAGGTTAGGTTAGGTTAGGTTAGGTTAGGTTAGGTTAGGTTAGGTTAGGTTAGGTTAGGTTAGGTTAGGTTAGGTTAGGTTAGGTTAGGTTAGGTTAGGTTAGGTTAGGTTAGGTTAGGTTAGGTTAGGTTAGGTTAGGTTAGGTTAGGTTAGGTTAGGTTAGGTTAGGTTAGGTTAGGTTAGGTTAGGTTAGGTTAGGTTAGGTTAGGTTAGGTTAGGTTAGGTTAGGTTAGGTTAGGTTAGGTTAGGTTAGGTTAGGTTAGGTTAGGTTAGGTTAGGTTAGGTTAGGTTAGGTTAGGTTAGGTTAGGTTAGGTTAGGTTAGGTTAGGTTAGGTTAGGTTAGGTTAGGTTAGGTTAGGTTAGGTTAGGTTAGGTTAGGTTAGGTTAGGTTAGGTTAGGTTAGGTTAGGTTAGGTTAGGTTAGGTTAGGTTAGGTTAGGTTAGGTTAGGTTAGGTTAGGTTAGGTTAGGTTAGGTTAGGTTAGGTTAGGTTAGGTTAGGTTAGGTTAGGTTAGGTTAGGTTAGGTTAGGTTAGGTTAGGTTAGGTTAGGTTAGGTTAGGTTAGGTTAGGTTAGGTTAGGTTAGGTTAGGTTAGGTTAGGTTAGGTTAGGTTAGGTTAGGTTAGGTTAGGTTAGGTTAGGTTAGGTTAGGTTAGGTTAGGTTAGGTTAGGTTAGGTTAGGTTAGGTTAGGTTAGGTTAGGTTAGGTTAGGTTAGGTTAGGTTAGGTTAGGTTAGGTTAGGTTAGGTTAGGTTAGGTTAGGTTAGGTTAGGTTAGGTTAGGTTAGGTTAGGTTAGGTTAGGTTAGGTTAGGTTAGGTTAGGTTAGGTTAGGTTAGGTTAGGTTAGGTTAGGTTAGGTTAGGTTAGGTTAGGTTAGGTTAGGTTAGGTTAGGTTAGGTTAGGTTAGGTTAGGTTAGGTTAGGTTAGGTTAGGTTAGGTTAGGTTAGGTTAGGTTAGGTTAGGTTAGGTTAGGTTAGGTTAGGTTAGGTTAGGTTAGGTTAGGTTAGGTTAGGTTAGGTTAGGTTAGGTTAGGTTAGGTTAGGTTAGGTTAGGTTAGGTTAGGTTAGGTTAGGTTAGGTTAGGTTAGGTTAGGTTAGGTTAGGTTAGGTTAGGTTAGGTTAGGTTAGGTTAGGTTAGGTTAGGTTAGGTTAGGTTAGGTTAGGTTAGGTTAGGTTAGGTTAGGTTAGGTTAGGTTAGGTTAGGTTAGGTTAGGTTAGGTTAGGTTAGGTTAGGTTAGGTTAGGTTAGGTTAGGTTAGGTTAGGTTAGGTTAGGTTAGGTTAGGTTAGGTTAGGTTAGGTTAGGTTAGGTTAGGTTAGGTTAGGTTAGGTTAGGTTAGGTTAGGTTAGGTTAGGTTAGGTTAGGTTAGGTTAGGTTAGGTTAGGTTAGGTTAGGTTAGGTTAGGTTAGGTTAGGTTAGGTTAGGTTAGGTTAGGTTAGGTTAGGTTAGGTTAGGTTAGGTTAGGTTGGGGTGCGACGTCAGACAACCTCCTCGTGTGCTCGGTGGTTACTTGTCCTCCTGGATACGTCTGGGAGGAACGGTAGCTGCTGGGCCGGTGCACCCTGGGCATCGGCCAATAACTTCCCACTTTAAGGGTTCTTATTGGCCGATGGCGAATAGTCTGACAAGGGGGGTGCCCCTCCCAGTGTCCCTCTGATTTCAGAGGGCACAGCGGGATGGGGCAGGGGGTGGGTCCCTATGTGGGACAGGGGCGGGTCGGCTCCCGCCAATTTGGTGGGATGTCCGGCAGGCGCTATGTGCGCCGCCGTCGGAGGAGGGGCTTCGCCACCCGCTCGCGTTCCGTAACCGGCGATCACACCTCAACGACCCCGCTGGTGGCTCCAGTGGGAGATGTCGTGTGTTTCGCTGGCCGGAGGGCTTGCCTTAATTGGCCGGCCCGCGGGAAGGAAAACCCTATAAAACCAGCCCAAGTTTCGGCGCTGGGGCACGCGGCGCCGAATGCCCTCGTCGTCCTACTTTCTTTCGAAAGTGGGATGACGAGGGAGGGTGGAGGGCATACTCCACCCACTAGCGGCCACCCTGGGGTACCGCCCGCCCCCCCAGGCGTAATAGGGTTACCCGGGTGCAGAGGGCACCGCCCGGGTGGACCACGTATTTCCCTCCTGCTCGTGGGAACACTAATCCAGATGTTCAGATCCCCCCCCCAAAAAACAAGATCAGATAAGACCTACAGTTCTAAAGGCCGAACACCGCCCACCAGGGTGTTCGTAAACAGCATGCAGAGGGAGGTCGAGGAGTCGGGTGCGGATGGAGGGTGTAAAGACCTCCTCGGGCCCTCCCATGAGCCGACAGCACCGCAGGGTGTCCAGCCAGTCCAGGTGCTGTCGGACTCCGATAACTCAGTGTCGTCACCGGCTTTGTTACTGTCGTCACCGGCCCCGGGGATTCCGCCCCGGAGCCGAAGACGACAACAACTTCTGGTGAAGCCGGCGACCAGTAAAGTGGTACTGGACGTTGACAGGAGTGTTGCGGCAGGGAGTGAGGAGTTCTTCTCTCCGCGGAAGGTCCTACCTAGGGATCTCCCGGAGGAGGCACTTCTCACCCCCGAACCAAAAAGCAAGACGGCGCCGGAATTCCCGGTGCAAACCGACCTTGCTAGGAAGAGGTTGAGGGCGTCCGCTTCGTCGCAGTCGGATGAGTCGTCGAGTGGCGTCGACTCGTCCGACCCAAGACCGATGGCGAGGCCCCGAGTAGAAGGGCCCGCCAAACGGGGCAAAAAAGGACGCCCTCCCACTACTGGACGCTACGTGGGGCTGTCCAAAGCCAAAGCGGAGTTCCTGGAGCTCAGGCGCCAGGAACTCCAGCTGCAGGCAGAGGAGGAGGCGGCGGAGATGGTCCGCGAAGTGAGCAGCAGGAGGATGGCTCGTATCGCGGATGCATCTCCGACGACGCTAAGCAGCGGAGCGGGGGAGGATGGTGGCAGCACTGCCGAGGCCCTGGATAAACAGGTCCAAAGCAGTGTTGAGACTATCCTCCATATTGCTACGAAGTCAGGCAACCTTAAGGGCACTTTTGTGAAAGCCCTTAAGGTTGCCGCCGCCTCGATCAAGGAGGCTACGGAGGAACTGAGGCAGCGCACTGCCTCAGAGGAGACAGCGAGACTGACCCGGGAAAATGCTCGCCTAAAAGCCGAGATGGCCGAGCTCCGTAAGGAGCTCGGTGAGCTCCGGGTCAGTCTCGAGCAGACGAGGGTGCAGGTGCAGTTCTCCCCCCCAGGGAAGGACCAGGACCTCGAGCGCACCATCATGGAGCGAATCGGCACCATGGTGGGGGCTAGGCTCGAGGCCCTGGAGGGGAGACTGCTCCCTGCAAGTAGAGAGAGGCCGCCGTTAGCGGCGGACAACAGGAGGTCGGCCAGCCCACTTAGGCCGTCTACGTCCGGCGCGGCCACTGTCGCCGCCCCAAGCAGGCGCTCACCAACGCCTGCAATAAGCGCTGTGCCCCCCTCTCCGGTACAAACCATCGCGCCGGGGAATAAGGGCACTAAAAAGAGAGGGAAGGGTCCGGCGAAGAAAGGGTCTGCCGGACCCTCCAAGCAGGCTCCCAAGGAGCCCAGGCCACTGCCACCCGCGCCCGCGTCCATGGACGAGAGCTGGGCGGCGGTGGCGAAAAAGAAGAAGAAGCCCCGGGCGCAAAGCTCCGGGACTCAGTCTGCGGCTGCTAGACCTCCCGCCCCCCCCTCACAAACACCGAGGGGGAAGAAGAAGAGGAAGGGAGGTTCTAGGAAGAAGCAAGGGGCCGGGTTGAGGCCCCCGCGGTCGGCGGCAATCGTCCTGACCCTCCAACCGGGGGCTCAGGACAGGGGGGTGACGTACAAGGCGGTGATGCTCAAAGCTCAGGCCAGCATCCAGCTGGACAGCCTCGGCATCACCGCCTTGAGGTCACGTACCGCGAGGACGGGGGCCCAGATCCTGGAGCTCCCGGGCGCCACCAGCGGCGCCAAAGCGGACTCCCTCGCCGCGAGGATGAGGGAGGTCCTTGACGAGGCCGATGTGCGAGTAACCAGGCCCATGAAGTGCGTAGAGTTACGCATTTCGGGCCTGGACGAGTCGGCCTCGTCGGAGGGGGTCGCCGCTGCGGTGGCGAAAGCGGGGGCGTGTGCGGTCGAGGCGGTCAAAGCTGGCCAAATCGTCCGCACACCCTTCTCGCAGGGGACCTGCTGGGTCCGGTGCCCGGTGGCGGCCGCCAAAACGGTGGCCGCGGGGCGATTGTTGGTGGGCTGGGTCTCCGCCCAAGTCAAGTTGTTGGAGACCCAGCCGACGAGGTGCTACCGCTGCCATATGTGTGGTCACATAAGGCAGCGGTGCACCTCGACGATCGACCGCAGCGGGGAATGCTTCCGCTGCGGTGAAACGGGCCACATGGCCAGGGACTGCTCGGCCGCCCCCCGCTGCTCACTGTGTGTGGCAGCGGGAAAGCCCGCCGACCACAGGGCAGGGAGCAAGGCATGCACGGGGGCGATAGGCCCCAGACGTGCAGCCCCAAAAGCGGCCGGACGGATTCCGGCCGCTGCTGCTCCTAATCAGGACCGAGGGTGATTTCCACCCTTTGGGGTCCTGGGGCTGCCGCGAGGACATGGCGCTACACACCCCTGAGGAATGCCCAGTTTGGGCAGGGGAGCGCCATGACCCCGCGTCGCAGCGGTAGGGGGACGACCTCTCCTCCCGGCCATAGCTTAAGCTGTGGCCGGTGACGAGAGGTCGTAGGAAGTGGTTCTCTCCTCCTGCGAGATCGCGGTCTCGCAGGGGGAGGCGGCGGAGAGTGAGATCCCTCCTCTCCGCCGCAGCAGTGCTGGGACCCGGAGGAGATGTGTATATCTCCTCCCCCTACCAGGCGGGGCCTGGGTGGTGATCCGGGGGGATCACCGCCCACACATAGGCCCCGCGAGAAGGCGCGCGTGGTGTTTCCCACGCGCCTTCTAGAGGTGGCTGGACCAGGCGATTCCTCCCTGCTCCAGCCCAGAGGAGGGCCCGCCGCCGCCGTTATCCTGGCGGCGGGCATCGCGCTGGCGTGGCTGCGGACGAATACCGAGATGGTACCCGTGGCCACGTCGCATAGGTGTGCGCGAGGGAACACCGGTGGGTTTTTAGTGGGTATTCCGCCTCCTACCATCCGTTGGTCATGGAGGCGGGGAGTCCCACATATCCCTGCTGCGGGCCCCCGCCTGCGGCAGGTCGAACGCGTAAATGCGTTTTCCCACCGTCAAAAAAAAAAAAAAAAAAAAAAAAAAAAAAGGTTAGGTTAGGTTAGGTTAGGTTAGGTTAGGTTAGGTTAGGTTAGGTTAGGTTAGGTTAGGTTAGGTTAGGTTAGGTTAGGTTAGGTTAGGTTAGGTTAGGTTGGGGTGCGATGTCAGACAACCTCCTCGTGTGCCTGATGGCTACTTGTCCCCCTGGATACGTCTGGGGGGAACGGTAGTCGTTGGGCCGGTGCACCCTGGGCATCGGTCAACAACTTCCCTTTTAAGGGTTCTTGTTGGCCGATGGCGAATAGTCTGACACCGGGGGGCTCCTCCGCGTGTCCCTCTGGTTTAGCGGAGGGCACTGCGGATGGAGCAGGAGACGCTCCCCTCCTAGTGGGGGAGTAAGGGTGGGCTCGGTGTGCACTCGCACTGCCGCCGAGCAGGCGTGGGGAGGAGGAACCTCCTGGTGGGGAACTTCCTACCCCTTGCCACCGCCGGGCTCGTAATCCGGGACCGCGGCTTTCAGCTGCAGTCCGGGACCGAGGGTCTTGGCTTAACCGCCCGGACCGCGAGGAAGGAAAACCTCTATAAAAAACCAGCCCAAGTTTCGGCTCCGAGGCCCGCCTCGGCGCCGAAATGCCCTCGTCGTCCCACTCCCGAAAATTCGTTTTCGGGAGTGGAACGACGAGGGATGGTGGAGGGCGAATTCCACCACAGCGGGCTGCGGCGAGGAAGCGGCGCTCCCTGAGGAATGCCCATCTGGGCAGGGGACGCCGTGGAATCGTCTGCAGCACTTGGGCGACCTCTCCTTGACGACTGCAGCTAAGGCTGCGGCCGTCGACGAGAGGTCGTGGGAAGCGGCCCTCTCCCTCTGTTCGCAGGGGGAGACGGCGGGAGGGTTGGAGGGGCGGTGTTCACCCCGCCTCCTCTCCGGGCCTCCCGCCGCTGTTGCGGGCCGCTATGGTAGGGGACGACCTCTCTGTTGAGAGGTCGTAGCCGTGCGGGACGGCCACTCTTTGCCGGCCGCAGCCAGGTCCGAGCTGCGGACGCCAAGGAGAGGCCGTGGAAAGCGGTCCTCTCTCTCTGCGAGGTCACTCGCAGAGCGAGGGGAGATGCAGCCGCATGGGGGGCACGGAGGAGAGCTTATCTTTAATGATAGGCGATCCTCTGCCCCCCTACCCTGCGGGGCCGTGGGTGGCGATCCGGGGGGATCACCGCCCACACATAGGCCCCGCGAGAAGGCGCGCGCGGTGTTTCCGCGCGCCTTCTAGAGGTGGCTGGACCAGGCGATTCCTCCCTGCTCCAGCCCAGAGGTGGGCCTGCCGCCGCTGTTGTTCGGCGGCGGGCATCGCGCCGGCGTGGCTGCGGACGAATACCAGATGGTACCCGTGGCCACGCCGCACAGGCGCGCGCGAAGGAACACCCAGGAGTTTTTAGTCGGTAGGCCGGCACCTTCTGTGCCGGAGTCCGACATAATCCGCCCCCCTCCCCCGAGGAGGGCGGATAAGCATGAGCGTTTCTCCTGGTAAAAAAAAAAAAAAAAAAAAAAAGGTTAGGTTAGGTTAGGTTAGGTTAGGTTAGGTTAGGTTAGGTTAGGTTAGGTTAGGTTAGGTTAGGTTAGGTTAGGTTAGGTTAGGTTAGGTTAGGTTCCCCTTCGACGTGCCGCCACCTTGTCGTGGTGGAGGGGCTTGCGTGTCTCGACGACCCTCAGGGCTATGCCGGATAGGGCTTCCCATACCGGACAGGCCTGAGGCGAGAGACCAGACCAAGAGCGGCACACCCCGGCCGATATGGCCGGGCAAGAGGGTTTCTCCGCGTGTCCCTCTGTTTGCAGAGGGCACTGCGGATGACAGAGGTGTGGCCCGGGACGTTCTGTCCCTGGGGCGGTGTTCGCTCGGGTCCGGGTTCTCCGGGCCCTTGCATTTCTGCAGGAAGAAAACCTCGGTAAAAAATCACCCCGTTTACCCCTAGTGGCCTCGCAGCGCTGGGGTGTAGTGCCGACGGGTTATTCGGCCTTAACTGCGCGCCGGCAGCCCCGGCCCCATAACAAAGATGGAAAAATGAGTACAGATAAACAGAAATTACCCCAGGGGGGTACCCGAAAGGGAGAATCCCCTCCTGCACTTACACGTGCAGGCCGTCCCACGTATTCTGGGGGGGACATATCCGTACTATATCACCGCAAAAACGACGACCACGGCAAACGATTAAAGGACTCCGATGATTGCTCCAGTGAAGTGGGGAGAGATGACAGGATGGACGCGGCAAATAACTCAGACGCAAGTCTAGTTAGTGCCGCATACTCGGACGAGACAAAGGGCGGACTCTCGAAGAGCCCGCGGAGAAGGAGGAAAAGACAGAGGGCTAGCGGCTGTAGTTCCGCGTCCTCTAGTGACGGCGAGGAGTGCAAACGCCCCCTCGCCCCAAGAAGAGGTAGAGGTCGCCCGCCCACAACCGGGCAATACGTCGGCCTGGCCAAGGCGAAGGCGGCCCTCAATGCCGAGAGGCAGAGGGAGCTGGAGCTCTTGGCTGAGGCCGAAATTGCGGAAAGTAACCGACTGACGAGGAGCCAGGCCAAGGTGTCGCGCCTCTCCGAGTCATCGGCGGACCTGGACGTGACGGGGGGAACAGCGTCAGAGGACCAACTGGCCTCTGACCTCAAAAGGACAGTCGTGGACAACTTGGTGTTGATCCGACAGGTCGCCACCAAGTCGTCCAACCTGAAGGGCACGTTCGTGCGGGCCCTGAAGGATTCGACGGAGGCCATCGCTGTCGCAGTGGCGGAGCTCAGCACGCGGTCGGTCAGTGACGAGACGAGACGGCTGCATGCGGATAATGCCCGTCTCCAGACGGAACTGGCCGACATTCGGAGGGAACTGGCGCAGCTCCGAGCCGATGTGGCAAAGGAGCGAGCGGCCAAAAGCCCGGCCGCCCCTATCGTTGCGGCGGTGGAGGGGTCGCCCCTGCCAGGTGAAGACCTGTTGCGCTCTGTCATGGTCCAGGTTGGTACCATGATGAGCGCCAGGTTTGAAGATCTGGAGGAGAGGCTCCTCCCGGCTAAACGTGTGCGGCCGCCTCTGGCCGCAGACAGAAGGAGAGACTCCGCCGAGGCTGCGACCAATGTGGCCCCAGCGGCAGCTTCTGAGAAAGCCCACGGCGATGCCCTGCCCCTGGCTCCTGAACTCCTCAATAGGAGGAAGGGAAAACGAGGCGGGAAGAAAAGGAGGAAGGCGACCCCGGCTGCGGCCATGGTAGCCCCAGCAGCAGTACCCCGTCCCCTGCCGCCTGCTCCCGCGTCCATGGACGTCGCTTGGAGCGCGGTGGTGAAAAGGGGCGCTAAAAAGAGAGGGATGGCAGCGCAGGGCGGTTCTGGCCCGCATCCGCCGCCACCGCCAAAGCCCAAGGCAAAGGCGAAGAGGGCCCGTAAACTTCGGCCTCCCCGCTCTCAGGCAGTGGTGCTGTCACTGCAGCCGGAAGCGGCCGAGAAAGGGGTCACTTATGAGCAGGTGCTCAGGGAAGCCAAGGCCAAGGTGAACCTCACCGCCCTCGGCATCCCATCCCTGCGCATAAGAAATGCGGCCACTGGAGCGCGCATGCTGGAGGTCCCAGGCGCGTCCAGCTCTGACAAAGCGGACTCCCTCGCTGATAAGCTGAGGGAGTCCCTAAGTCCGGAGGTGGTGAAGGTCTCCAGGCCCACCATATGTGCAGACCTGCGCATTTCGGGCCTGGACGACTCAGTCGTGTCAGAGGAGGTGGTGGCCGCCGTGGCCCGCGCCGGAGAGTGCCCCGAGGGGCTCGTGAAGCCTGGCGTACTTCGCCGGGATTTCTCCGGGCTTTACTCGGTCAGCCTGCGCTGCCCCATCAAGGCAGCCAAAAAGGTGGTGAAGGGGGGCCGACTTCTCGTCGGCTGGGTGTCCGCTCAGGTGCGGCTTCTCGACCACAGGCCACTGCGGTGCTATCGCTGCCTGCAGGTCGGGCACGTGAGGGCGACATGCTCTTCCGATGAGGACCGCAGCGATCAATGCTATCGCTGCGGCAAACCCGGCCACAAAGCTGGCCAGTGCTCCGCCCCGCCGCTCTGCACCCTGTGTGCAGCGGCAGGCAAACCGGCGGCACATAAGGTGGGCAGCAGATCATGTGCTGCCCCCCCTTCCAAGAGAGGTAGAAAGGTTGGCAGCGTCGGCCCTAGAGCGCTATCGCAGTCGACTCGCCCTGCAACCGGGCAGATGGACACTGCCATCTAGTGACGGCGCGCCAAATGTCCCGGCGCGCCTCCTACTGTTGGCCATGACGGGCTCGTAACCGAGCAACCGCTAGGGGGAGTTG